>CM076570.1:578993911-579282305 GCA_034641835.2 Pinus albicaulis
GAAAAATATGTTTGAAAATTCAGCATGAACTCAGGGGGAGCATGGTAACTTCAGTGTACATCAGATCTACAGCGCTCGTCTTTCCACATGAGGAGAAAAACCTTGTGTTGGTTTTGATCCGCCCTTTGCCCTTGATGTCAAAGAGGGAGAGTAACATGGTGTTTGAATAAGGGGAGAGTAACATGGTTATTGCATAATGGTTATAATCAATGTATCTATCTGTTGTAGTGATCAAACACCATCATGGTTGCCATCAAGTCCAAAGGGGGAGATTGTTGGCAATATGATGCAGAGTGTTGTCCTTGATGGCAACCCACTTGATGAAGATGATGGAAACCTACTTGATGAAGTTGTTCTTGACTTGATGAGCTTGTTAATGATGTAAATCTGATGTATCTACAATTAGTACAGAAGGTGCAGAAGAAAGAAATATCAGTAAGAGCCAGAACAATGATGAAAAGTGTGTGTCACAAAGCATACGCGGGTTTGTTTAGGAGAAGTAGCGTATGCACGCAAAAAAGTACGTGCCAAGTCGCGTATGCATAATTGCGCTCTAAATTTATAAAACCAGAGGTTCTTACCATGGTATTAACCCATTGTATTGAGTGCTGGATTGTCTATTTGATCCCATCCAGGAATACCATCGGATGCGATGTGGTTTTGGCTCATGGTATTGACAAAGGATAAATCTA
The DNA here is from genome assembly GCA_034641835.2 of Pinus albicaulis. NCBI lineage: Eukaryota > Viridiplantae > Streptophyta > Pinopsida > Pinales > Pinaceae > Pinus > Pinus albicaulis. Next base: position 578,994,604 of record CM076570.1, read on the forward strand.
TATAAGGACAAGAAATTCATTGTGAAAAAGGTGAGCAAGATGTCTGGGTTTTAATGAATACTTTTATCTGAAGTATATCTGTATGGAATGGGTAACAGTTGAATGATAGATCTGAATTCATAGTGCACCTATGAAGAAAATGATGAAGAGGGATCTCTAGATATGAAATGTATTTGTATCTTCTAGATTTGTTTATGGAATGTTTAGATCTGAGATGAGGTGAACATTTTTCTGAAGTGAAGGGTAAAATCTGAGCTATGCATCTGTTCTGAAGAATTGTGCTGTCCTAAAATGTCTGAAGATCTATACGCAAGTTTGTAACAGAGGAAGCGCGTATATACGCAGGTTAGATCAAGCGAAAGCGCGTATGGGTTGTGAAATTAGTTCTGCAATATGTGCAGATGTATACGCAGGTTGATATGCATGAAAGCGCATATATATGCAGGATCAGTGAATAGAAAGAGCGTATGAAAACTAGGGTTTGCTGAAGTCTGTGGAATGAAATGTCTGATTTGTTCTGCTAGTTTACTGTAGTCTGTCAATGAGGTATTCATACAGATCTGGGTTGTTTGAATGATGATTATGCTGCTGATTATATTGATGAAAATTTGATGGTTCATTGAATGAATTGATGAATTTATAAGTATCAATTTGATGTATGATTGAGCTTAAACGTGTGGAGTGGGTCCAGTCTGAAAATATGATGAAAAGTGGTCTACAAGTTGTTTTCTAAAGGAAGCTATTGGATCCAGTGTGAAAATTGATGAAACGTGGTCCATGGTGGTGCTGAGGGTTGAAGCCTTTAGTCAGGGGGTCGTATCTCCCTTCCAGGTGAGGCTGGTAAACGAGAGTAGGGGGTCGTAGCTCCCTTCCATGAGAGGCTGGTAAACGAGAACAGGGGGTTGTAGCTCCCTTCCAGGAGAGGCTGGTAAACGAGAGAAGGTTGTAGCCTTCTGCAGGTGGGTGCCTGTGTGCTGGTATGAGTTTGCGCCAGTACATGGTTGTAACATGTTTTCTTTATATAATAAATATTGAAGACTGAGACAACGGCAGCGGTGGTTTTCTCCCGACTTGGGTTTCCACCTTAAATCCTGGTGTTCATGTGTGATGGTTTATTATGTTATTACTGCACATGCTTATTATTATCTAATCATCAGAAGAATGAATTTTGCATAGATCTAAGTAAAGAATTAATGGCATAATAAGATCTCTGTATATACGCGAGTTTTATGAAGGATATCCGCGTGTATACACTAGTTGGCTTCAGAAAAGTAGCGTATGGGCTTTTAGAGAATGAAAAAGTAAAAGTGTGAGTAAGTCCTAAATACCGATTCACCCCCCCCCTCTCAGTATTTTTCCCAACAGGAACACCAGCATTCCTAACTGCTTGGACTGTATTAAATCATTCTTAAATACACAATTTTAGAAGAAAACATGTAGATAAAGCTTATCAGTAAGAGCAAAGTACCTTCGATAGTAGATCCTAACTCTATAATTGTTGTTCTTTATCAGAGAATATGGACAGAATGGAAACAAAAATAAAATAACAATTTACAATAAGAAAAACATCACCGTTGACATATACTAGGATCCCATAAATCAGCTTGTATTTGATACTTCAAACTAGTTACAATATTCAAGTCTAGTGATTCTTTACAGCTTCAAACTTCTCATCTCAACTTAGGTATCTTCAATTACAAATAGAGCTTACATCAGCTTTAGTAAGCTATTTACAAGCAACAGATATGTAGTGACCAACATTATCTCATCTTCTACAGAAGTATTTATAGAAGGAATGAGGAGGTGGGATGGGATAAAAGATCTTCTAATTTCAATTAATACAGTTTAATGCTTCTCGGCCTTTGAGGGGCTCAATGGAGAATATTTTAGATATTCCTCTGTATTAATTGTTTTACATTAAGTATTTAAGCTTACTAGGAAGATTTTCTTGACTTTAAGGCTCTTTGTTATCTTTGTAATAACTCTGCTAACAGTTTACAATAAGTTCCTTTGGCTTGAAATAATTATTCAGCTGCATTGAGGCGAATATCTTTTGTTCTGGTAATAACTAGGCCTCTTTTGAATGCTTTGAGGCTGCAGGTGGCTTTTGGTAGCTGGAGAGGATTCAATCAGCCTCTGATGTGGCAGTGGAGGCTTTCTTGGACTAATATATATTATTGTTTTTCTTTAAACACTGTTAATTTGATTTGATTCTATGTGTCAGGTTTAATTAGGCCTAAATTCTGTCTTTTGTTCTTCAAACTGTGTTTAATTGAGTGGATTAAGCGTTTAGATAGTCGATTTGGACCGTAATCCCATAAAACGGTGTAAAAAGTCTTTAATTCTTCATCTCTGCTGTGACTGGATATTTTAACAGTGATACTCTTTGCTTGATTAAGCTTTGTTGTGTCTTGTTGATGTGCAGGCGTTACAGAGGGCTTTTAAAATGGCACCAGTGCTCATGAGGCACGAATGAAACATGGTGTTGAACCCTGTAGAATGATATTATTTCATAAATAAAGGCGTGGGGGATCGTCATCCCCGACCTTTGATTTTCTTTTAAGACTCTCAAAAAATCCATTAAAACCTGCACAAAACAAGAAAAGTTAAGAAAATCCTGCGTATTTGGGTTTAGACTGCTTTGGAGGCTGAGACTAGATCGCACCCGTTGGATGAAAGCATCCAACGATGAGGATTTTTCATGGAGTTTCAAAGGGAGGCGGTCGAAAAAACAGTGGGGAGATTAAGGCAGGGTCGTCTTGGAAAGATCAATGGTCGAGATCGACTGGGGAAATATAATGTAGAAGGGACACTTTATCGCGAAATGGAAGAATATACAAAGGAAATGGTGAAAAAACCTTCGGCGGAGGATAAAAGGGTTAAAATAGAAATTGGGGTTTCGGAAAGATTCTGGGTCATCGGATGAGATCAGCCACAGAGATCAACGACTGAGAATGGCTTAAGAAGTCCCTTAGAGGATTGGCGGAGGGCGATGAACTGAGGGTGAAATCAAACTGGGACTGTTGATCTGCAGAGATAAACGATGGAGATTAAACGCGATGGAATGCAATACAAATAGGGTAAGGTGGTTTCAACCATAAAAACCACTATTTTTGCGTGATGAAAAGGAAGAAAGGTGGTTTTAAATTTTTGAACGCGATATGTGTTACTGGCCGACACATGGCTTTTCAAAACCACCCTCATTGCGTAATTTCAAATCATTAACCTCCGAGCTTAAATTTATGCGAAACCGCATGCTGGCCGTCAGATCTAGGGTCTTAGATTGGACGGTTGTGAGGAGAGCGCGATGGAGAACAGATGCATGGGCGATAAGAGGTGGGGCGGGGTCAAGGCGGTTTCAATCTTGACCGTCATATCAAGGATGGACGACAGAGATTTGATCTGGGAAAAGGTAGGAACCAAAGGAGTTGGGCCTATCGAGTTTAATCTAGACCATTGGATGAAAGAAATGAACGGTCCAGATTAAAAATCGGGGTTAAAGGAATAAAATATGAGGCGAGGGGTAAGCAGAGCTTGGGTTAATGCGAGCCGTTGATCTACAGAGATCAACGGTGGATATTCATTTAAAAATTTATACAACGGGGTTCATGATTTTTAACAAAGGGTGGTAAGGATTGATCTGGACCATCAGATCTTAGTGCATGGACGACCTAGATGCAATCAGAAGATTGCGATTAGTAGGGGCAAAGGGAAAAGAACGCCGATGTGATTGAACGTAGACCGTTGATCTTAGAACCAGATCAACGGTGGGGAATGAATCGGAGGTCCAAAGGCGGAGGGATGGGCTTATGAATCTGAGCGATGTGGGCCGTTGGATCTGAGCCTGGCGGGGGAGATCAACAGCTGAGAATCCATCAGAAGGTGACCAAACGAAGGGGGCAAGAACTATTTAAAATATGCCTGATGAAAAATCTCTGTTGCGAGATCCCGAAAACCATTTGATCATTTTATATCAACGGTCGGGATTCACCCAATCAATGAATTGTGGGGTTTTATGTTGTCATAGGAAAAATGGGTTTTTTATGAAATACAAAGGAGAGTTTCACTTTCAAGAAGGGTTTTATATAATGATTAGTGCCCGATTTCGAGGCTCTTGGTTTTACAAAGGAAGAAAATGATCGAGGTATATAGAGGATAGGGGCCAATCGCAATCAGGAAATTCTAAAAGTGAGAGGCCTCATAACACAAGGAATGCCCAATTGCGATAAGTGCTCGGGACCTTAACGCTTGGTTCCAGCGCCAAGTCGCATGGTGGGGAAGTGGTTTTGGGGCTAGGGTCAAAAGGGCTTAAGGCCTTTAGCACAAAAGGCTACTTTTTTATGATTTTTCAAGGATTTCAAAGCATTTTGGTGGTTCTGATAAGGTTTAAAAAGGAGTTTTAAACCTTATGAAAGGGGATTTATGAAGGGAATAAGGGAAAATAGAGGAATTTCATGGGAAAAAGGGGATAAAATGGAGGTTGATTAGGAGCAAAAGGAGGGGTAAAATGAGAGGAAAATGGAGTTTTTGCAGCAGTCTTTTCTTCAGGAAAACAACAGTTTTTCAGTTTTGAGAGGGAAACAACAGTGAAGATTAACTCAAGAATAAGTCATCTTCACAAGATCAAGAACTAACAATTTGGAAATAAAATTGTTTCTTGAAGGCTTCAAAAAATGATTTAGCCACCATTTGATATGACAAATTTTATAGGTGGCTAACAGTTTCATTACCATGTTTCTGTGGAAGGAAAGAGATAATGTAAATCTCATGAAGGTGAAGATTATTGAAGCACATGTTGGGTTGAAGGCTATAATTGGAGTTGAGGTGGTTCATCTAGCTAGTGGGTGAAGCCTCTACAAGACCATCTTAGGTGGTAGTGTCCCAACTTGGTCATTATTAGTTCCCCTTGATGGATATTACCTATTGGGGCATTTTTTTTGGAAAAGATAAGATAGTTTTGGGAGTTGCGGATTAGTCGTTGCAAAGGTGGCGAGTTGCGATTTAGTAGTTGTGTGGGTGGTGGGTTTCAGACGTGAAGTTTTATAGGTGGTGGGAGCAAGTGATAATGAACAAGAGAAGATTTAGAGTGACATAAGGAAAAATGGAACAAAACATAGAACAGTCGGGTGGGGAAAGGCAGCTAGGCGGGAAAGAAGGAAAGACTCTCAGTGCAGGAAAGCGAAAGCTAGATAAGGAAGAAGTCACATAGTTGTAGGGGACGATGGCAGAAGAGAGACGACAACAAGTCAGTCAAACTTGTATTTTGCGTTATGATTAGTAAGCAGATCTCTAAGGAGACTCTAACCTTTGATGTAATTTGTTGTTGCATAATCTAATATATGGAGATATTGTGGCCTTTGGTGTGTCTTGTGTGTATGCACAAGACTCTAGGAGGTCCAAAATCTAACACTAGTTAAGGGCTTAGGCATGCAAAAACCCTAAAACCCTATATGGTTATTAGATTGTTAAATACTTGGTGAGTAGGAGGAGAGGTGGTTCATTATTTTAGCATTGTACTTATTCCATATTTGAGTATAGCATTTAGAAGTGGAATTTGAGAACCTAATAGAGGAGGAAGAAGGTTATGTAGTAGGCATTTAGGCTACAATGTCAAAGGAAACTCCATAATGAGTTGTTCTTTCTTTGTATTTACATTTTCATAACTAAAGAAAATAGAACAAAACATAGGCCTCACCCTTCAGTTCAATTTTCTCTTGTTTCAACTTTCTAGAGATGTGTGTTGTTTTCATTTGTGTAGATAGTGTGCTTATTTTCTTTTAACAATATCTATATATATATATATATATATATATATATATATATATATATATATATATATATATATATATATATATATATATATAAGGTAGTGATTAAATCTCATATCTAAGGAAATAAACTTGCATAATAATATTTCATAATAATATCCCCGATGGGGGTGGGCAAAGAATGGATGAAAGGGGGGGGTGTCGTTTGTCACCCCACCGAATCTACAGATATTAAAGAGGGGCATCATGGCCTACCACCCCCATGCATGAAGCATGCAACTGCATGTCAAATTTAATCATGATTTCCCATTTTCTGGAAAGTTCACATATCATTCCAAAGCATAGGAGTGGGTTTTTTAGTGCGGAGAATGGAATTCTCTTGACATTAGTGGTACCATCACATCCCTTGAAAATTATACCATTCCTGAAAGGTGAGGTTGGGAAACCGAAAAATTGGGGAGAGGGTTGGAAATATATAGAATGGGATAAACAAACTGGAATTCATGGAAAGTCTCCAATTTTTTGTAGTTTCATTGCCATGTTTCTGTGGAAGGAAAGAGATAATGGAAATCTCACAAAGGTGAAGATAATTGAAGCATATATTGGGTTGAAGGCTACAATTGGAGTTGAGGTGGTTCATATAGCTGGTGGGTGAAGCCTCTACAAGACCATCTCATGTGGTAGTGTCCCAACTTGGTCATTATTAGTTCCCCTTGATGGATATTACCTATTGGGGCCTTCGTTTTGGAAAAGATAAGACAATTTTGGGAGTTGCGAATTAGTAGTTATGAAGGTGGCGAGTTGCGGGTTAGCAGTTGCGCAGGTGGTGAGTTGCGGATGAGAAGTTGCACAGATGGCAGGATCAACTGATAGTGAACAAGAGAAGACTTAGAGCGGCAAAAGTTAAATCGGAATTGAACATGGAATAGTCGAGCAAGGAAAGGCAGCTAGGCGGGAAAGAAGGAAAGACTGGCAATGCAGGAAAGTGAAAGCTAAATAAGGAAGAAGGCAGGAAGTCATGGGGGATGATGGCAGAAGAAAGACGACAGCGGGTCAGTCAGTCCTGTATTTTGGATTCTGAGTAGTAGGCAGATCTCTACGAAGACTTTGACCTCTGATGTAATGAATTGTTGAAAAATCTAATATTTGGAGATATTTTGGACTTTGGTGTGTCTTGTGTGTATGTATTCTTGTGTATGAATATTTAGATGAATAATTAAAATTTTCTTATAACACATATTGGTGTATTTGATGGAATTGGTCCTTTCTCAGTGTAATTTATGATAAGAGTAGTCTATGCATGGTTGTGGTGTATTTGCACTAGATAATTGATGATAATGTGGAAACGAATATCAAGGTTTTTATAGCATCATTTATCACCACTATATACTTGATGACTTATGCATTGGCCTTGGGTAGCCCCTCGATTCAGGCTTGGTCACATTTCTCAAAAAAAATATTTTAAAATCCATACGCGACTCTGCCCATCTTTTTCCGCGTGCACACATGGTTCCATCCATAGCAAACCCACGTATGCTATTTAAAATATTAAAAAAATATAAAATTTCCCTATTATTGAGGCAGGGTTTACATTTTTTCCTATAACTTAACTAGCCCTTCCCGTGGCCTAACTATTCCCCAACTAAAAAAACTAATTTGAGGAAGTATAAATACGCCTCAAGGGAATGGCCTAAGGGAGGAAGAGAGGGAATTATAGATATTATAGCCTGTTGTAGCCTTGATGAAGTCTGATATTTCCCCTATGCCTCCTACACTTCCCAGATTTTCAGGAAACCCTTGTTTCCTTATGATGATCACCCTCATTCTATGTGACATCCTTTGTGTATCATTCATGGACGAAGCTTTGTGAGGCTAGGGCTGGATGAACCTGGAGGAAGGTTTTTCTCAAGGCCGCGACAGATCTCAGGTGATTTCTCCACTATTGTTTTCTGTACATGTTATCAATAAAAGAAGTACCATCTTGTTCCTGATGTTCATGTATCACATGTCTCTTATACATTCTTAATAATCTTGAGTAGTTTATTTATTGTTATTTTTATGAGATAATATATTCTATTTTGATAACATCTAGAACATTTATGTTGTATAAGTAGGTTCTGTGTGCTTGTTCTTGTCTAATTTACAGGTTCTAGAGCATGAGGAGTTGCAGGGGCTTTTAACCCTATGGGATCTACTACAAACGAAGGATAAACGGGTAAGATTTGAAATCCTCAATTTCTAGTTTAAAGCATAGAAGTTGGTAATTTGAGTCCTTCTTGTGGTGACATGCCCATGCTCTGTGAGGTTTATCAACCCAGGACCTTAGGGTAACATTGCCTATAATAGAAATGATGACTCCGTTGGGGATTACATCTGTGTAATTCCTAGTTTGGGTTGTTTTTGTCTATCTTGTAGGTTCCCTGACAGATTGATCACATTTACAGTCTAGTAAGTCTTTTTCCCAAGTAGACAGATGCCCTGGTCTCTTGATAAAGCTTGAATTTTTCTTTTTTTTCCTTATTTCTGTTTATATATGTTACTTTGGTTGTACGCAGTAATGTATTCCCTCTGTATTCTCCAAAAGGACCCCATGTATACGCGAATTTCTTTGGTTACATTTGCGCATACATGCTCGTTGCATATAGAAAACCTGCGTATGCCTGGGAAAATTTAAAAATTTGAGTTTTGAAGCCCTGTCAATCTTTCCTATCTATGGTTGGCCACTCCTGTGGTACCTTTTAGGTGTCTAGATTGTGTTCATTATGGATGTATGTCCATTTCTCTCTTGTTCTTGTGAAAACCTATTCATTTGATAATTTTCTTGTTTGGTGAAATTGAAACTGCAGTTGAGCACCAAGATCTATTCCTGGAGTTCTTAGCTGTTCTGAACATTTAGAACACTAAGCCTTTGCTTATTTGCGCATCTTGGCCTTATGCATTGCTTCGCTTTTGGTTTTTTCCTCTTTTGAATTCTTTGGTTTTCTTGACTTCTTGGGACTAGCCTTTTAGTGAATCTTGAAGTGACCTTTCTTGGTTTTTTGAGCTTTTGTTCATTGGAAGAGTGTGCTACTGATCTAAATCAGTTTCTTGGGTCTTTTTCTTCTTCTTGCTTGTTTGTGTCCTGCTACGAAAGCAGCATAGTTGGCTTATGCATTTTGAAGCCTCTTTATGACTCATTTTCTTGATTCTGGTTCTTGAGTAGTTTTGTGCTTGTATTTTTGAAATATTTTTCTTTCCCTTATAAGTGAAAAGGAAAAAAACATTTCTTGTTTTCTGTTGCTTTTTCTTTGATTTCATTTTTATACTTTTCATACATTTTTGAAGCAGTTTGATTAGTTTCTTGTTTTTGGTTCGTTTGCTTGGTTTTGAAAGGAGTCTTTTTGTAGATTTCTCTCTCTCTTACATCAAGTACATTTTGGAATTTTCTATGCATAGGAGTTCTTGTTGGGGCTAGCCTTGGTTTTCTATCAAAAGTGATTGAACCATTTCTCTCTAGAAACTCCTTTTGCTTCCTTAGCTAGTGATCCTAAAATTTGCATATCATTGGTAGTTTTTCATTAGTTACACTGAAGCATTTTTGTCTTTTTTTTTAGTTTTCAGAAGTGTGTGAAGAGTGAGTAACTGAAAAGAAAAACAAGTTTCTTTGTTTATTTAGTTTCGTAGAACCCATTTAGAAATCTCTTTTCATCGAAATAAAACTATTGCATTTTCATGTAGTAGGTTTTTATTTATTTCTTTTGCGTCGATAAACACCGTCAGTTTCACTTTCGTATTCCTTTGACTTAAATAACAACCAATTTAAAATCAAGCACTATAATTAAAATATACTAGAATTTTGTGTATTATTGTCATTAATAATACACTAACTAACTAGGTTTTTGGGCCTTGGAATAGGTGAGTGGAGAGTTAACTCTCCAAGGCCGCTCAAATTGTTAAACATAGAAAGTTTATTAATGAGCAAAATCCAATTCTGTTAAGTGGACTAGGAAAGCTCTACCTCCAGAGAGTTAAGTGCAAGGGAGAGTGAAGGTAGAGAAGAGAGATATCCCCTATCCTATTTTCTGAATCTTGACCTAAGACCGTTCCACCTGGCTGTTGATACGGATTGGTGCCCGTAGTTGCCTCTCCTAGGGACCACATAGGTGACTGCAGGGGGGGAATACCCATGGTACCTAAGATAGATGTTGCATCAATTTCATCATAAATTTTGGAGGGTGCCCTTGCGAAGCTTGGGGACTTGCATCGGCAAAGGCTATTGTCAGGAGGTCAACGTAACTATTTATGTTACCTTCACTAGTAGGCCTGGGGCATAATTACACCAAACTATTTTCGAAAGGTCCTCTTATTTCGTTTTCTTGTCTTTTGGTGTCCGGTCCTAATCACCCAGAGTGGAAATACCTGAAGGCCGCTTGATTGAATGTACCTTAGGGAATTTTTAGAGTGTGCTCTTTTCTCCTAGATTGCGTAGCTTCTTATATTTTTTTAGTCTCAAATTAATCTCATAAAGTGGTTGACCGATCGCCTCGTTGATCGAGGAGGCTTCATGAGCTTTCTCCTGTGAGTGCCGAGCCTTCTTCAAGAAGGTGTAGAGTAATTCATTGGGTGATTTTTATCTAGTGGTTTCGAACGCAATGAAGATTAATCCTCCATCTGGGCTTGTTGTTTCTGTGGGTGGGCCTAGTACTAGTGCTACTGTAGAGAGGAGTACTCCACTCATCTCTAGAGTCTTGTTTCTGGTAGAAGAATTCAAAGTTGAAGAAGTTCCTCAACCTCCTCAGACTCATTCATCTCCTCTTCCTTCTATTTTTCCTAATGTCCTTTTGTACATTAGGCCTAAGTCTCAGAGACTGGATAGTCATTTTCCATCATATCCCTTTCCTTCGATGGCCGCGGCTAGGAACACAACTTCATCTATGAGAACTGCAAGTGTTCATACTCCTCTTTCAGTCAAAGGAGGAGGTACTATTTCCATTTCGACAATCACTTCTAGTGCTGCTATGTTTGGCTCTACTTATATTTCATCTTCGAGTGGAAGCATCCAAGCATATGCTTCTCAATATAATCCCTTTTCTTTTGGAATGCCTTCTAGTGGAATTCCTTCTGTCTCCTTTTTTGCTGTTTCAACTGTCTCCATGCCTATGCCTTCTATGGCTAGTGGATCAACTTCATTTCAGGGCTTCCCCTTTGGGAGTGGGCATATTCCTCATTCAAACCCTTCCTTAGGATCCCTGCCCTTCACCTCTCAAAATCAAGGATCCAATCCTTTCTCTGGAGGTCAAGGCTCTAATGTATTTTCGAGATAGAACCCTGCTTTTGCAACATTGGGAGCTGGGAGTCATTTTTTCTCTGGTTAGCAAGGGAGTGTTCCTTTCCCTTTAGTGGGTACTTCTTAGGGTTTTTCTCCATTTGCAAATGCTTGGAACCCTTACCAAGGGGTTTCTTCTTCATTCAATACCTCGGTCGAAGGGAATGTCCCTATTTATAGTGACCCTATGTTGGGAGGGGGTCCTTCTCCAAATTCTCGATCACAAGGCTTCTCTTATGGCTCAGAATTTTCTATGAACAACATATGGAGACCTGGTGCCTCAACAAATCCAGTATATTCTTTTCAAAATGTGGGGAATTCTTCCTATGGGGGATGGAATTCCCAGGCTCCTTTGCGCTTACCATTCCTGGAAACTTTAAACTTTCTAGATTTATCGAAATTGACTAATGATCCTATTCGGTTATAGTTCGGGTTGGCCTCCAGTCCCTACTAAACTACCCTTAGACATTTCAAAGCTTGAACGGAAGACTGGTGAGGATTCGGCGGACCATGTCACCACTTTCCACTTATGGTGTTCGTCAAACTCCCTTATCGATGATTCGATTAGGTTGAGATTATTTCAATGAACCTTAACTGGGAATGCAACGAAATGGTATATTGAGTTGATAGGGGGCAGTTTTTCTACTTTTGGTGAGTTAGCTACTATGTTCTTAAACCATTTTTAGTTTCCTTTCCGTTATGATGGCGGGACTGATCTCTTGGTCAATTTCTAGCAGGACAAAGAAACTCACATTTCTAATCATATTCAGGAATGGAGGAGAAGGAAGAGGCTAATTGAAGCTCAGATTCCAAATGAGTTCCTTCTTGAATGGTTTTTGAAATATCTACAGCCATAAATCTTAAAGGATGTATCCCTTTCAAGGGTATTTTTTAAGAGCATGCTATTTTTAGGGCTCAGCAGCTAGAACTGATCTATTCTCAGTCTGGAGTCCTTAATAAAATCTTTTCAGATGCTCCTCACTCCAAGTTATATTTAGCCAAAACCAAATCTAGCACTCATGGTGATAGAATTATCAGTACAATCAATAGTGGTATGAATAACCTGTTAAATCAATTGCAGTAGTTGTCTATACAATATGGTCCTTCTGGTCAGGCTACGCCTTCATTGTCAACTCCTTCTCAACCCTTGGCTATTAATGTCGTTCAAAATTCTAACCCCAAAGGAAATCAACAATTTGATTGGAAGAAGAAGGGATGAAATAATAAGAAGAAAGACAAGGATGGGAAGGGGAATGTGAACAAATCTAATGATCATGTTGCAGAGGGTAAGAGGGATAATAAAAATAAGGTTAAGTTTCCATGCAAGTTGTGCACTGGAGACCATATTACACACCTCTGCCCTAAAATTCAGGATGCTCATCACTTGTTAGCTCAACAGGGTTCTTCTAGCTCCTAGTTTGTACTGACAAACCCTTTTCCCCAAGGGAAACAAGTTCTTACTGGCGCAAATGCGAATACTGGAGCTTCCTCTGGGGGGCAACCAGGAAGGGGAAAATCCATTAAACATATACATGTTGAGTGCTCACACAGATATCACTACGAGATCTCGTGATTATGGCAAAGCTGAGTCTTCGAAAGCTAAGGGTGCTCTTAATAATGTTGAGCCACTCCATATAGATAGGCCTACAGTTGAGCCTATACCTCAGATGCCAAAAGGGTATACAAAGCGTATGACGATAAATCCTAATGCCAAGGCTTCCCATAAATACTCAATCGTAGAAGATTTGGCCCAAAGTCCTTGCACCATGTCTGCGTTAGAGGTACTCCATTCGTGTCCTGCACAAAGGAGTGCATTTATCACTGCCATTGGGGCTGTTGATCCAAGGACTTCTCTGATGATCACATTTGACATGTAGAATTTCAAAAATAGACTTCCTCATCATATGGCTTTTCAGATTAATTCTACATGTTGGAAGTTTAATATCTTTCAAAAAGTTATTGATGAGGGTGCTTCCACGTGTGTAATGTTTTTCGCATATTGGAAGGCTATTGGATCTCCTTTAGCTGTCCCTTCTACTACTCTTTTGACTATGTTTGATGGTATTTCTCATAGGCCACATGACATTGTTCCAACTTTACCCATCTGTGTTGGGGGTAAAACTGTCAATATTGAGGTCGAGATAGTTGATGAAAATCTAGACTATAACTTTCTCTTGGGGAAAAACTGGATCTATGAGATGGATGCTATTGCTTCCTAATTATTTCGCATTTTATGTTTCTGTCACGAAGGGAGGATTGTCATTGTTGATCAGATGGAATATTCTCCTGTAGATCTGAATGCATCCACTGACTCGCCTGTTCCCTTGGTGAATGATGCCAAGAAACCTATTGAGAATTTGGGGGTTGGAATGTATACATATTTGATTGGTAATTTTGATTTTCCACCTCCTTCGGTTCATATCAATGCTATTTCGTCCTCCAGGTTTCCTACTCGAACAAGGTTCTTTCAAACTCATTATTTTTTGAATCCTTGGACCTTACCTTCTTCTACCTCCACATTAGGAGAAGGCCAAGTGGGTGGAATGAAATTCCCTATGTTTGCAGCTGATATTTCTTATAGATCTATTTTTGACTCTGTAGATTCTATAACAGTTTATCTTTCACCAGAGGAATTGGATGGAGATGTGGCTCCAGCTTGGGCTCTTAGTTCATCTTCTACTCAGAATTTCCTTGATATCACTCTTCCATCTGAAGAGGCCATCTGTGAAGCAATGATTGGTGTAGAGAGATTGTGGGATGATTTTCATCATCAGTCTTACTTTCTACCAGAATTTCAAGAAGTTGAATCAAGTTTCTCTAGCCTTCAGTCTTTTGGTCCTGTTCACCCAGTTTTGAACCCTTTACCACCATCACAGGTATTTTCTGAAGGGAATATGGCTATCATTTCTACTACTACCTCGGTAAACATCTCCAAAGATCCCAAAATTATTGAGAATGTCTTCATTGGAGCTGAATGTTCCCCTGAATAAATTCAGACTTACACCGATCTCTTTTGAGAATTTCGGGATGTGTTTGCTTGGTCTTATGAGGAAATGCCTGGTATAGATCCATCTATTTTCCAGCATGAGATCAAGACATATGAACATGCTAAGCCTATTCGGAAGAATCTTCATCTAGTCAACCCTAGGAAGGCAGCAACTATCAAAGCCAAGGTGGAGAAGTTGCTTAAGGTGGGTTTTATATACCCTGTTCCATTAACTGAGTGAGTCTCAAATCCAGATCTTGTGGACAAGAAACAAGGAACGATCTGAGTCTGCATAAATTTCAGGGATTTGAATAAGGCATGTCTTAAAGATAATTACCCCACACCATTTATAGATCATATCATCGATGAGTGTGCAGGGAATGATATTTTCTCCTTCATGGATGGTTTCTTGGGATATAATCAAATCACTATCTGTCTTGAAGATTAGCATAAGACTGCTTTTATTTTCCCCTGGGGCACCTTTGCTTACAAGAAGATGCCTTTCGGCCTTAAAAATGCTGGAGCTACCTTTCAGTGAGCTATGTCCTATGCCTTCCACGACATCAAACATATTATCAAGGAGTACTTGGATGATTTAGCTGCTCATTCTCGTAAGAGAATTGATAATCATTCACACCTTCGTCAAGTTTTTGAACGATGTTGGTATTATAAAATTTGGTTAAACCCTAATAAGTGTGTTTTCACTGTCACATCGGGTCAGTTGTTGGGATTCATCGTGTCTACGAAAGGGATTCGAGTAGATCCCTTCAAGGTTGAGGAAATACTTCAGTTGTCTCCCTTGTCTTCAATCCATCAACTTCAAAGTCTACAAGGCAAAGCCAATTTCTTAGGGAGATTCATCATGAATTATGCCGAGATTACAAAGGGATTTATGAGGTTGTTAAAGAAAGGAGTTCCAGTTTTTTGGGATTAATTTTCTCAACATTCATTTGGTGCTTTGAAAAAAGCATTGACCTCTGCCCCATTACTGAGTCCGCCCGATTTTAGTAGGTATTTCCTCTTATATCTCACTGCAGCAGAATATACCATAGGTATGGTTCTAATTCAAGAAGATGATTCTCTTTGCAAGCATGTTGTATACTACCTTAGTCGAGGCCTGGTAGGCCCTGAACTCATGTATTCTCCGATTGAGAAACTTGCTTTGGCAGCTGTCCATGATGTCCAACAGCTCAGACATTATATCCTCCTTTGTAAAACTTATGTTTTGGCGACAGTTAATCTATTTCAATTTGTTCTCAGTAGGCGAGTGACTAGGGGAAAATACAATCGATGGATTGTTATTTTGCAAGAATTTGATCTTGAATTTCTGTCTTCCAAATCCAAGAAGTCATTGGTATTTACCGAGATGATTTCTAATTTTCCTTGTGGAGAAGAGATTGTTTATGAAGAATCATTTCCTGATGAACATATTTTTCTCATTTCTTCACAGGATCCTTGGTACGAAGATCTCATAGTTTATCTCCATATTGCGAAGTTTCCCTTAGATTTTTCGAAAGATGAGCATCGAAATTTGCGTCACTTAGCTAAAATTTATTTGATTATTGGTGACACTCTATATCGCCGCAGGGTTGATTTGATCCTTAGACACTACTTAACTCTCGAAGAAGTTGAGGTTGTGCTGGATGATTGCCATAGTGGAGCTTGTGGTGGTCATTTAACTAGGCTTGCCACAACCCAAAAAATATTGTGTGCATGATAATTTTGGCCCTCGATTTTCAAATATTGTGTTGAGGCGGTCAAAAGTGTCATCCCTGTAAATTTTATACCCGGAAGATGCACGCTCATCCAACTCCACTCTTTCCTGTCATCACTGTAGGTCCTTTCACAAAGTGGGGTATTGATTATACTGCTTGTAAACTGCCTTCAGCTAAGGGCCATAAGTACATTATTGTAGCAGTAGACTACTTTACAAAGTGGGTTGAGGCTATTCCTACTTTTGGGAATGACGGTGAGACAACAACCCTATTCCTATTTAATCAAATCATTTCTCGCTTTGGTATCCCCAAAGAGATTGTCACTGACCATGGCAGTCATTTTCAGAATAGTATGATGGTTGAATTGGCTCTGAAATTAGGTTTTCAGTAGGAGCATTCATCTCCTTATTATCCTCAAGCCAATGGGAAATTTGAAGCCGTTAACAACTCCTTGAAGACAATTCTTCAATGGAAAATTAATAAAGCCAGATCCAATTGGCACGTCATGTTGTACCCTGCACTTTGGGCATACCAGACGTCTATAATGACTGCAAATGGTTTCACTCCATTTCAAATAGCTATGTGTTGGAATATATATTTCCAATTGAATGTGAAATTCCTTCCCTTGAGCTGGCATTTGAGCTTCTTCCTAACACTTATAGTGTCGAAGAATGCCATATCCATCTAGAACATCTTGATGACCAGCATCAGGATGCCGCTACGATGAATGAGGCACAAAAGAAATGAGTGAAGGTTTAGTACGATAAGGCGATCAAGCGTAAGGTTTTATCTGAAGGTGACCTTTTCTTGGTTTATACCCAAGAGAAGGATGCCTTGGGGGCAAGCAAGTTCAAATCCATGTGGTATGACCCCTTTATCGTCAAAAGGTCCTGAAAAAGGGAGCTTATGCCTTGGTTGATTTTGATGGGAACAAGCTGGCGGAGCTTAGAAATGGGCTCTATTTGAAGAAGTATTATGCCTACGCTTCGGCCTAGCATCTGCTTTGTTGTATACACTATATTTTTGTATATGTCCTTTTTTCGATTTTTGGTGTGACTTTGATGATTTTGATCTGCTTTGGCAGGTATTATTAGATGAGATGAGTCATTTTGGTTTTCCCGATGGTGCTAGTAGACATAACTGGAACCTGTCTCCCACGGCTTGGGTAATCCACTATCCATCTAGTCAGTTGTTAGTTTCAAGAGGTGTCTGCATTGGTCCCACTTCAAACAATGTGGCATAATACACTGTAGTGGTCAACCTACTCTTGGAGGAAATATCTCTTGGTATTTATTCGTGAGTATTTTACTTAGATTCACAACTGGTGTGTTTGCAATTAAACAACACCTATCGTGCCAGAGACCCATTTTTGCATCGATTATTTTTTAGGGTACGTTTGTTACAACATTCATTCATATTCCTTGATCTAATAATTGGTTAGCAAAATCATTAGCTAATCAAGCACTTTATTAGCACATTAATCATTCAATACTTTAAAAATATCAAAACATCATTCATCATTGTAAATTTGGGACAATCACATCATATAAATCGCTATGTGTGTGTGTGTGTGTGTGTGTGTGTGTGTGTGTGTGTATATATATATATATATATATATATATATATATATATATATCAGAGTGTTCAAAATATACAAAATTTGGACCATCATGTCCTACAAAATTAGGGCTTATGCCTGATCATGTCTGTCATCAAAAAATATTATAGTCATCCAATCAAATCTAAATCTAAGCCTGAGGTCCCTACCCAACATTTGTGTTCCGATAGAACACAATATCAGTAGCTACACAACAGAATAACTGCACCCAATCTCATGGTACTCCAACCACCCTCCACTGAATAGCCTCCGAAAGGTCCTCTATAGCTTCCAGGGTACTTGTTGAGTCAAAATCTCCAAGTTTCAATGGATGGCATGGAGGGTCCTTCTTGGGTCTTCAACATTTGCCTTGCCTCTGTGATGCTTATGCTTTCGGTAGCCCTCTGGCCTAACTAGTCCCATGTCTGCATCATGATCATTGAAATTTTGTAAGTCGTATTGTCCTATCAATTTTTTTTTTCATTTTACATATAATTTGAAAAATAAAAAAATCACATAATCAAAAATCACATGTGCAATATTACCAATTTCACCCCATGCTGCTCCAGATGGAAGAAACAAATTAGGATCTGCTCGAAAATGCATCCCAGCATAGGGATAGTCCTCTACTGAGATTACCTTTTCTACCCACCACTGGAAGAACTCATCATCCCATGTGGTTCAGGGAACTTCACTTCCCCCCAGGCTCTTCATCAAATCTGCCCATCGGGCTATCCTCAATTCCCTTGGGCCGAAGCCCCGGGACTCTCTCAAAGAAGAATGTCAACAAAATAGTGTCACATCCAAAGTGTTTTGTCTTTTTCTACCGGATAGAAGTCAATTTTTTCTTCAGATTAGCCAATAAGGCTGAGCACCAGTCATAAATATGGACCAAACAGTCCACTACTAGACTCATATGAGTGTGTGAAGCCTGGCGTAGAGATGTTGATCCTGCCACTCTACCAATAGTGAAGAGAAGGATTTTCATGTACAAATCTCATACATCTTTGATTGGGATTTGAGTCCCCACCTTCTTTGCACCATCTACACAATAGACCTATACATAGTCATCTGCATTAAGCCTTCCAGTGGGCTTACCATGCAAATCAACTAGGTCTCCCCTTAGGGAAATTCTAGTGATAAAATGTATGTTTTCCAACTCTATTCTCAATGGAATTTGATCAATTATAAAGCAATATTCATCTGGTTCCCAATGATCAACCAACATCTCAAGCAATCGATCATTCTTTTCATTTTTGGCATTTTGAAAAATTTGAGTAAACCACAACTCCAAAGTATATCTAAGGATTGTTGGTCCTCCATCACTTCATTATTAATAGCATTGTGCTCTCTTTCTATCCAACTGATACTCATCCTGGTCAATTTCATCCATTGACCAATTAGATATAAGTTTTTGAATTCCACTTTGCACATATGCGACCTCATTCGGACACAGTCACGTCTATACGCAAATTCCTTGTGACGAACCCGCATATACATAGAGGGTTTCAAAGAAAATATATTTCTTACGATCAAAAATCTAAAATTTTTCTTGGAATAGGAATAAAATTGATAAATAGGATGAGTACAAGGCTTAACTGACTGATTCGAGGTGATTTGGTGGCCGGTTGCTCCATATGCAAGAAGAGGATTTTTTGCTCTAGAGCTCCCTCTTTTTCCACTTATGCACTACACAAATGATCAAAATGTGAGTCAAAATGCTTATTTATGCCCAAAATTTGAAAATTTTCACAAATTTCATTCGTGTCTATTTTTTCAATTTGATTAAGGCTGTTTAACCTTTTGGCTTGTAAGCATTGGGAAAATTTATTTTTCAGGTACATTCTAGTGAATTTGAGATATTTCCAATTTTCCTTCGAATCCATGATCACTGACCTGTCATGGAAGGTATTTGATTCTGAACTTGCATATAGGTTAGGGAATTCAGTTTTCGTTGCATTTTTTCATACTGGCCTCTGTTTGTGCTCAACCTAGTCTCCTAAATTGAGTTTATTAATTGTCAACCAGGGTTGGTAAACTGCTGAAGTGAAGTGCACCATATGTGCCTAAGTAACCTCTTCCTACTTTGTTGTGTTTAGTGTTTTTATGATGTTTTTGGTTTTATGATTTTGTGTTAAGAAGAGAAATAACTAAATATTGGTGAAAAGCAGTTGTTGGTCACACTACAAACAGTCCTAAATCATGTGTGGTATGCAAAACTAGACAGTAACTCACAACACAAATTTAGTCCAATTATTTTGTTAGATGTATGTTGAAATACTTCAAGAAAAGGATAGATTTAGTGCAGTGAGGTCTTCCTAAACAACAATTTACCATATTACAAAGCAAATCTTATCCATGACTAGAGATTTGTTTGAATATATTTGGAGAAGATAGTTCTGCAACACAGTGAATAATTCTACTCTAAATTAATCAAGGATACTGAAACTAATCTACTCTGCAACCTAAATTGTCATTGCTAAATCTTATTCGGAAGTTTAAGTATTTTGGAATAAGTTTGAGGAAAAGGCTAGTTGCACAATTATGAGAATTTGCAGAATAGTAAAGGCCGTGAAATGATATTACCAATTCTTGTCTGTATGGTGATATGTTGGAAAATTTTAATAACAGGAATAGTCTTTGTAAATAATGAAGGCCTTAGTCTAGTAAAACAGAACTATTATACAACTAACTAATGAGACTTGACTATACATTAAGCAAAACATGAACAAGAATGAAATTAATCAATTTTGAAATACAAATGACAGAGTTAAGCTAAAGTTCAATTAATCAAACTGAAAACACAGTGACCACAACTGGGCTAAAATGCAATTATTCAAACTGGAAAGATGGTGAACAGAATTAAACCAAAATGCCATAATACTAACTTTGAAGTACAATGAACTACAGCGCTTTTTGATCTCCAGAGTATTAAACCACAGTGCAACTAATCTATTGCATATTACGTCCTTATATTGTTTAACATAATGTTGTTTTGGAATAGCTTAAGAAAACAAGTCTGGCTGTACTATCTAATGCAGATTGACATAAAACACACAGTTTGAAATGAAAACACGATTAAACTCCTAAAATATCACAGTTAATTCCCATTCATCATTAGAGGTATTTGTGAAGAATTCATAGAACGGGACTAACTGTAATATGTAATGTAAATGAGCATAAAATCATGAAGTTGATAAAACTATTGAAATTGGAAATTGAAAATGAAATCAAGCTAAGGCTACTTATCTAAATCATCTGAACGGAGCTTCTCGGGCAGTAGAGGCCCTCTACCACTGGATTAGCTTGCAAATACACTTAAATTTGACTCATCTCTTGCACTAAAACGATGTCTTTTTTATTAAAGGAGAAAAATACTTAAAACAAAGTATTCACGGTTCTATGAAATCTAGCAGCAAAAGCCAAAATCTAACCAGCGTTGCTCGGTATCCCGAGTCATATTTATATCAAGATTGCATAAATAATCTAGAGAAAATAAATGGATAAGTGTCTTTCCCACTTCTAATCAAATTGAAATTCTTATTGAAGGCCTCGTTCTTTATGTGGAGTTCGTGTCCTGATAGGAAACTGCTGCTCAGTTTTAATCTCTTCCACGTGCATAACCGCTTGGAGATTCGAACTCAGACTTCGTGGAGAGAAAAAAATGATGAGGGAGTGCTGTAGAATTTTCCCATATGAGTTTTTCCTTCAGATGACACCTGTAACCCATTTAAACTCTAAAATAGTTGCGGAACGCGTGATCAGCTACAGAACGCCTGTATTCTGTAGCTATTTTGCAGAAAATTATTAAAACAACGAAAATCATGAAAATACAATATGTTAATCAATTTCATGTAACCTTTAAGCAATCCTAATCATTCTTCATTGATTTTAGGCTTATGAAGTGATAAAATAATGATGAAATGAAGTGAAGGTTTGTAAAAGAGAAGGCAATTCTAGGGCTCAACATACCCCCACTGCAAGACTATTGCATGTCCTCATGCAATTTCATCAAAACTTATTCCATTTGCTCTGAAACCTCTGTTAGAACATCCAACCTTATCTTTCTGCTTCTTTTGGCCCTAATCTATTTTCTAATCTCTGTTAACTTTTTAGAAATTGGTTCTTCATCTTCCTCCTGTAGTGGAGTGTCAAGTTTATTTTCAATAACCATGTCAGTTTTTCTTCTTCTGCTCCATCAAAATATTTGGCAAAAGATTTTATAATCTCCTTATGGAAGCCATCAAATTTATATATAAAATTTAACCTCCCTGCTTGTTGTAGTAGCTCCTTGACTTGTGGATATCCTTCCAAATACTTGACTCCAACTAGTTCTGTCCTGACAATTAGCCACATTCCTCCTTTGTGCAGATTATCTTCCTTTCAGAATTACTTTTCTTGAAGCTAGATTGACTACAGAGTCTAATGCTTTATTTTGAAACTGTATCTCTGTGTCTAAAGATGGATTAGTTGAAGAATGATGCTTCACCCTCAGAATTACCTTTCTGCACTTAGAGATGGATTGGCTGCAAAGTGTAATGGAGGTGAATGGATAGAGGTAATTAAGCTATCAGGGAAAATGAAGTGGCTATGGATCTGATGGAGGATTTATGATGAACTTGTGGTGAAATAAGTGAATGATACAATCTTAAGGAGATGTGGAATAGTAGGTTGGACTGTTGGATAAGGGATATGGCCAAGATATGTTAATCAATTCGAATGATAGGTTGTTTAGGAAACATATGATTATACACATTGTATCTATTTCATGTTTTAAATTTTTTCTATTAAAATAATTTTCACAATTTACCTCAGAATTTTGACCTTGTTAATTGTTGTGCTTGATGTTGTTCCTTTGGTCCTCTTTTAGCATGTTGATCTTCAAAATAGAATCCTTCAATTTCCTGTAATCATCATCTCTTTGTAGGTTGTACAACTGTGTCAGAACTGCTGAATAAGATGTGGCTGCAACATGCATTGTGTAAAAAGAAATGATGTATGGCTATGGAATATGGATGTGAAATGTAATGGAGTGAAAGTGAAATATGACTTGTGAAATGGAATGAAAATGGCGTGAGATGGAGTGAAAGTGGAGTGAGATGGAGTGGAATTGTAGAATGAAATGAATTTTGCAATTTCTCTCAAATGGTACATCAGACTTCCCTAAAATTTTCTGAGGTTGTTACCAATATTATTATGCATCTTCTGACGAAAAATCTCTGCCATTGGTTGCACGGATCTCCCAAAAAATGAGAAATGGCTGTAGGTGAAAGTGGCTAATTTCTTGAAGAATACAAACTGAAATTTTCTGAAATTTTCTGTGTTTATTCACCCTACCTCAATGCATCTACCATAAAAATTTCAGGACCAACGGATGCACGGTTTGAAAGTTATGACAAAATCAATTTCTGCCCTGTTTCACCCTTCATTTTGCCCAATGTTGCAACAAAAAAGTACGCCACGAACTCATTTTAAGGCCAAATTGAGTGATTCCAAAGGGAAACTGTGTATTTTTACCTTCTCTACTACCACATGCTTCCAGAATTTCATTTTGATGAAGAAAAGGTGCTGCTGTGCAAAAATACTCAAATCTGTCCTATTCTGTCCATAACGCTGAAAATTGAAAATCTGCCTGAAAAACCCTTCTGAAATGCCCTTAAAAATTGCTTTTTTCCAAATTCTGTCAGCGTCTTACTCAATTTATCATATTCTGAGAAAACCCAGAAGCTCAGAATTTTTTATTTCTGCTCCAGTCTCTTGCAAAAGTTGCGCCAAAACTGCCTTCTGGAAAAAGTTGCAAAAAGACGAAAACAGGCTGCTACAGCAATGGCTGCAGAAACTGCCACTTTCCGCAGCTGTTATTGAATTGACAAAAATATGAACATGCTACTACAAGAAACTAATAAAATGTACTGCTGCAAGTTGTTGTTGATTCCATAAAACCATTAGTCTTCATCAAAGCCAACATTCATGGTACAATTCTTACCATGCGAATAAATGTGTCGAAGTCGAGCATGGGAAGAAATCATTGGATTACCGATCAATAATGAAAATCGCTAACCAATGCGAGACAAATCACCGATAATGTAAATGAATGTCAAGGTACCTCAGTGCATCTTGACAGGGACGAATGAATGTGTCGAAGTCGAGTCGCCTGCAAGATTTGACAATCAAGAGACATTGTTGTATTCCCATTGTTATCAACGAGGAGGCTTGCCATTGATGAATGCAAGCTCCAAGGCACTCCAAATAATCTCTAATCTTGATCCCAGATAAAGTGTTGAGGTCAATGGGACAAGATCTGTTGGAAGGTGGACCTTAAGGAATTCCACATCATCCAACTTGAGCATAGAACCAAAAATGATTTGAAGAACCATGAAAGATTGAAACAATCATGAAATTGCAGAACTTATTGTGAACTTTGCTCGCCATTTGCCTGGTTTTCAAGCAAAGCTCATGTCCAATTGCGCCAACAAGCTGGTTTTCACAATAGGACTTTTTTTTTTTTTTTTTTTTTAATGCCCTACTCTACTTGAAAAAGAAAATCTTGTTCAAGTATATGAATACTTCCAATGGAACCATGTCTGTAACAAGATGATAGATAAACTCATATGCAGGTTTGAAAGATACTCTTTGATATGTACCAGTATATGAGATGCCAGCTGTCTTGATTTAGATGATGTCAGAAGATATTGAATAATTGAGCATTGGAATCCGATGACTGAATTGAACCAAGATTCAATGTAATCTTGTCTTCCTTGTCTTTCCTCTATCATGAAATGCAAGTCTTCGGAGATGTGATCTTCATTCATAGAATCTAGTGATAGGCATGCATGAGACTTTTCAATCTCTGGTTCCAATATCTCCTCTTTATCAATAGACATCCATGATTCTTGGACCTTATCTGAGTCTTCTTCTTCTGGTTGTTGTTCTTCAATGATAGCTGGTGAATCATTTTGCAATACCTCATAATTGTAAGTTGATTGAGGTGTTTTATTGTTGGGGATATGAAATGGTTGTGGAGGTAGTGGAGTGGGGAATCTTTGGGGTGTTTGTGTGGATGGTAATGGGAAAGGTTGAATTGAGGTCAAATAAGGGTGATATTGATGTTGTAGTGGAGGTAAATGGTATGGATAACATTGATCATGGTATTGAGGATAGAGAGGGAAAGATTGAGGATATGATGGATTTCCTTGATAGGGCCTTTGCCAACTTTGTTGCCAAGATTGGTTTTGAGGTTGGGATTGAGATGGCCAAGGTTTCCAAGGTTGATTTTGAGGTTGGGATTGATATGGCCAAGGTTTCCAAGGCAAGGGTGTTTTCCAATTACCTTGAGGTTGTTGTGCATAACCTTGAAACTGTGCATAAGGATATTGCATCATATTGGGTTGATGAGGCTGCCATAGCCCTCTTGGAGCTACATAACAAAGTTGCTCTTGTGCTTGATTTTCTCCATTATCCTTCTGGTAAATTGCCTTCAACCCTGGTAATGATGGGAAATCTTCAGTAGTATGTGATCCTGCACAAGTTTTACACATTTTAATGTTATCAAGTGGACATTCATGCAAAGCATGTTTCTTTCTACATTTAGGGCAAAATATAAATGAAGCAACTTTTTGCTTGTTTTGCATTCTTAGCATGTCGGTTTGTTCATTTAAATTACCAAGAATGTTTAGCAAATTGTTAGGTTCAGTTTCTTGAAATGACAATCGATAGACATCTCCTTTTCCCACAGTATTAAGAAAATCAATACGTTCATCCTTTATAGCATTTAGCAGGAGAGTTTTTAATGCATCTGATCCTAAATTATGCAATTAGATATTTTTATATTATAAGTAAATATCTCCACTAAATCTTCTAGGCTTTCATCCTCTTTTTGGTTCATCTTAAAGACTTCATTTCTAAGGTCATGTTGCATGCAATAACCTTTATATTTTTCCAAAAATACTCTTTTCATATCATCCCATGTCCTTATAGAATTTGTTCCTAAATTCATGAACCATCTAAGAGCTCTATCCTTCAATGTTGCTAGAAACAAATTCAATTTTTGCATGTGCAATGAGTAGCCATAAGATCTACAAATTATTTCAAATTCAAAAAGAAAGGTTTCTGGGTCTTCTGATCTCATACCTTTGAAGTTAGGAAGTACAGATGGATGGATGTTCTTCATTTGAACATTGATATCAGTTTCTTGAATGGGAAATCCAAAAGGATCTTCCTCATTATCATCATCTCCATCCATTTCTTCAACCTCCTTTGTCACCTCTTCTTCTACCTGCAAAAATATGAATTTATGATGTGGATGTGTGGCTCTTACTGCACCACATGATATAGTGGGTGTGGTAGGTGATTCAAGTTTTTGTTTTTTTTTTTTTTTTTTTTAGATGTAAGAAATAAGGTTACCTAGTTACACTTCCCCGGCAACGGCGCCAAAATGTTTGTGCTCAACCTAGTCTCCTAAATTGACTTCATTAATTGTCAACCAGGGTTGGTAAACTACTGAAGTGAAGTGCACCATATGTGCCTAAGTAACCTCTTCATACTTCGTTGTGTTTAGTGTTTTTATGATGTTTTTGGTTTTATGATTTTGTGTTAAGAAGAGAAAGAACTAAATATTGGTGAAAAGCAGTTGTTGGTCACACTAAAAACAGTCCTAAATCATGTGTGGTATGCAAAACTAGACAGTAACTCACAACACAAATTTAGTCCAATTCTTTTGTTAGAGATATGTTGGAATACTTCAAGAAAAGGATAGATTTAATGCAGTGAGGTCATCCTAAACAACAATTTACCATATCACAAAGCAGATCTTATCCATGACTAGAGATTTGTTTGCATATATTTGGAGAAGATAGTTCTGCAACACAGTGAATAATTCTACTCTAAATTAATCAAGGGTACTGAAACTAATCTACTCTGCAACCTAGATTGTCATTACTAATCCTTATTCGGAAGTTAAAGTCTTTTGGAATAAGTTTGAGGAAAAGGCTAGTTGCACAATTATGAGAATTTGCAGAATAGTAAAGGCCGTGAAATGATATTACCAATTCCTGTCTGCATGGTGATATGTTGGAAAAGTTTAATAACAGGAATAGTCTTTATAAATAATGAAGGCCTTAGTATAGTAAAACAGAACTATTATACAACTAACTAATGAGACTTGACTATACATTAAGAAAAACATGAACAAGAATGCAATTAATCAATTTTGAAATACAAATGATAGAGTTAAGCTAAAGTTCAATTAATCAAACTGAAAACACATTGACCACAACTGGGTTAAAATGCAATTATTTAAACTGGAAAGATGGTGAACAGAATTAAACTAAAAAAAAACCATTATCAAACTTGAAATGAAATGACAGAACTAAGCTAGATGCATTCTACCTCCGGAGTACTGTAACTAAATTAACATGCAACTATCCTAAGGAATTCTACAGCCTATCTTGTTCAGGATGAATGATATTTTGGAAGAGTTTGTAAAACAGTCTTGGCTTTATTATCCAATGCAGATTGACATAAAACACACAGTTCGAAATAAAAACATGATTAAACTCCTAAAATATCACAGTTAATTCCCATTCATCATTAAAGGTATTTTGGAAGAATTCATAGAACAGGACTAACTGTAATATGTATTGTAAATGAGCGTAAAAGCATGAAGTTGATAAAACTATTGAAATTGGAAATTGAAAACGAAATCAAGCTAAGGCTACTTATCTAAATCATCTGAACGGAGCTTCTCGGGTAGTAGGGGCCCTCTACCACCGGATTATCTTGCAAATCCACTTAACTTTGACTCAGCTCTTGCACTGAAACGATGTATTTTTCATTAAAGGAGAAAAATACTTAAAAACAGAGTATTCACGGTTCTATGAAATCTAGCAGCAAAAGCCAAAATCCAACCAATAGTTTCTCGGTCTCCCGAGTCCTACTTATAATGAAATTACAAACTACACTTTGAGAAAAAAAAGGATAAATGTATTTCCTATTTCAAATAAAATTAAAACTCTTATTGCAGCCTCGGACTTCATTGCGGACACCTGTAGAATCTGTGTTTTAATAGGAGACTGCCTCTTAGTTTGGGTGTCCCACGTGCATAACCACTTATATATTTTTGCTCAGACTTTGTGGAGAGCAACAAATGATGAGGATGAAGTTTGGAATTCACCCATATGCGCCTTTCTTTGAGACGACACCTGTAACCCACTTAAACTCTAAAATAGCTGCAGAACGCGTGATCAGCTACGGAACGCCTGTATTCTGTAGCTATTTTGCAGAAAATTATTAAAAAAACAAAAATCATGAAAATACAATATGTTAATCAATTTCATGTAACCTTTAAGCAATCCTAATCATTCTTCATTGATTTTAGGCTTATGAAGTGATAAAATAATGATGAAATGAAGTGAAGGTTTGTCAAAGAGAAGGCAATTCTAGGGCTCAACAGCCTCCATTCTGATCACTTTCCATAGGGACAATCCCATCATGTCATGACTATTTAACCCTTTTCACTCATTGATTTTTTAAATTATGATTTGGTGGTAGAGCCATCCTTTACATGGGCTTCCTAGTTAGTTCCTCGCTAGCATTTGTTGCCCATGCTGCAAGTTGTGTAGGCTCAGGATTCCTCTTTAGTCCTGCCATGACTTACACATTGAAGCTTCATTCTTCTTCTTCTTCGCTATATGTATTCTGGCCATTTACCTAAGAGGCTCCCATGTGTTGTCAAGTTGTATTACTGCATTGCATATTGCATGTGGATTCATGTTTAAGCCCTCTTTTGACCATGTCTTTCTATACAAGTTAACCATACAATCACTTAGCCTCTACGACTTGAAACCTTTACCCATGGATGGAACATCCCTTTGAGTGTCACTTACCACTTTTTACCACCTTGCATTGAGCATAGGATTGTTCCTATCCCAGGAACTAGTGCCTCTGTTTATCGACACTCGTTCTATCCATTGTACTATAGGAATTATTTTATTCCTTTTTAGGCTTTGAACTATGAAAAAGACAAAAAAATTAAATATTTGAAAAAGAGTGGGAACGGGAGAAGCCATAACCTTGTTATCGAGTCAGTACTCCCCCAGTTGGTTATCTCTTCCATTCATATGGAGGGTTTGTTTATGCCTCCTACATGACAAGCTTATACAAAGTTATCATTTTTTGCCATCGTTAACATGAGTCATGCTTTTGTTCAAGGGAATTTAACCTGAGTCAGATTTTCTGCGGTGTCCCTTGACTCATTTTTCAGTTGGCCATCTCGGTTTTGTCGGTGTCTTGTTTCATCACATTAGATATTTGGTCCTTTTCTTGCACTGGTTTGAGAAGGTCTCCATTGACTTCTTTCTGACGGGTTTGTCTCTTATCGACTATGACATATTGATCTGAGAGTAAACCTAGAGCCGAACTGTAGGTTTTAACCCTGAACAGAAATTATCTACACACGAATCTTATAACAGAAAATAAACAATAGCAAGAGCATAAAACATAAAACAGATCAACACAGAGATTTTCCCCTGGATCCCAAATCAGGACGACCAGCTTGATTTTTCATTATATTCCTTTGTGTTACAACATATCACATATATACAAGCCGAAGCATACATAAACCCCAATCCATAAACCCTGGATTAGAACATAACCATAGTTCCCTTGACCGGATCTACATTCATCTTCTTCTTAAACACCCATTTTCTCCCAATGGGCTTCCTTCCAGCCGGCAACTCCACCAGATCCCATGCATCGTTTTTGTGCAAGGATGCCATTTCATCAACCATGGCCTCCTTCCAGAGTTTTCCATCCTCTGAATCTACTGCCTCCCTCACAGTTCTGGGTTCATCATTAGTTATAGTTAAGGCAAAAATTGAACAGAAAGCAGATGGACTATACCTTTCTGGTTGCCTTCTTTCCCGAACTGATCTTCTCAAAGCTGGAGTTTGTGGCTCTTCATCTTCTGATTCTTCTTCTATTGTAGAGTCTGATTCATCCTCCTTTAGCTCAAACTCTATCTTCTCAGGCTCCTTTGGTAGGACTTCATGTTTAACAACATCTTTCACTTCTCTAAACACCACATCTCGGCTATACACAACTTTCCTTGTTTCTGGGTTCCAAAGCTTGTAACCCTTTAAACCATCCTTATACCCAATAAAAATGCACCTTTCAGATTTATTATCCAACTTGGTCCTTTTCTCCTTTGGAACATGTACATATGCATCACATCCAAATACCCTTAGATGTGAAATAGAGGGTTTCTTACCAGTCCATACCTCATGTGGGGTCTTATCCTCCAATGTTGATGAAGGTGATCTGTTAACTAAGTAACATGCAGTCTCCACTGCCTCAGCCCAGAATTCTTGTCCTAACCCGGTACCACTGAGCATGCTTCTTGCCTTTTCCATCAGTGTTCTATTCATTCTTTCTGCAACTCCATTTTGCTGAGGTGTGTATGGAGTAGTCTTCTACCGTGCTATACCACACTTCTTACAGAACTCTTCAAATTCCTTCTTGCAGAACTCCCCACCATTATCTTTCCTCAACGCCTTTATCTTCTTCTCTATCTGGTTTTCCACCAGAGCCTTAAATTCTTTAAATTTGTCAAAGAATTCAGATTTCTTCCTCAAGAAATATATCCATGTATTCCTTGAGAAGTCATCTATGAATGAAACAGAGTACACAGACTTTCCCAGTGATGGAACTGACACAGGCCCAAACACATCACTGTGCACAAGTTATAATATCTTGTTTGCCCTCTTAGCACCAGAAGGAAAACTCACCCGATTCTGCTTCCCATATACACAATGTTCATAGAAATTGAAATCCAGAGAACAATTAGACATACCTTCTACCATACCATCTCTATGTAGTATCCGAAGGCCCTTCTCTCCAATATGTCCAAGCCTTTGATGCCATAGCATGGTCTTTTCTCCAGAGACAGCTAGGCTTTCCGCTCCACTTTCAGGAACCATAGAACTGTTACACCCATCAATAATAGTGCTACCTTGTAGATTTTATAGAGTTCCAGTCCGAACTCCCCGCATTAATACCAGTGCTCCCCGAACCATCTTGCAGGCATCTTTCTCGAACACTGTTTTTACACCTGCATCATCCATCTTGCTTACAGAAATAAGATTTCTAGCCAATGCAGGAATATGCAGAACACCAGGAAGTGTTCTAATGCTTCCACCTTACAGCTTCAACTTGACTTTTCCACGTCCGACGATTCTGGCCTTCCTATCATCCCCTAGGAAGACATCACCACCATCATATTTCTCATACTCGCAGAACCACTCCCTATGGGGAGTGAAGTGAAAGGATGCACCTGATTCAATCAACCATGAATCATGATCTACATGTGTATTTGAAGAAGAAGCCAAATACACATCCCCACCTTCATCCGAGGTGGTTTTTGCCTCTGCAGAAGGACCTTCATCAGATCCCTTTCCTTTCTCAGGAGCTTTAGATCTGCATTCCTTTTTGTAGTGCCCTTCCTTTCCGCATTTTCAGCACACCTTTACAAACTTTCCAGGAGATTTAGATCTCCCTCTAGATTTAGATCTCCCACTCGAAACCTTATTCTTGTTTCTGTTCTGGGACCTTCCTCGTACAGATAAGGCATCTCCATTCTGACCCTCCATATTTCTCCGTCTCATTTCCTCCGACAGCAAGGCTGAGACAATGTCATCAAATTTCAAGGTAGTTGTATTGCTACCTATTGCAATAACCAGACTGTCCCACGAGTCTGGTAGAGAACACAACAAACTGATGCACTTATCTTCATCTGAGATTTTAATATCAACAGATGACCGCTGACTTACCACAGTATTGAAAGCATTTAGATGCTCTGTCACCGAGTCTCGATCCTTCATCCTCAGGTTATACAACTTTTTCCGCAGGAACAACTTATTCACTAGAGACTTAGATTGGTACAAAGTCCCTAGCTTTTCCCACAAGGTCTTCACCGTAGCTTCCCCAGATACATTCAACAATACTGAATCTGAGACACACAACCGTATTGTGCTTTTAGCCTTCCGATCCAGTTTCTTCCAGTCTTCATCTGACATTCCTGTTGGCTTAGTACTTGGATCTACTACGATCCACTGATCTTTATCCACTAGTAGATCCTCCATCTTGAGCTTCCACAACTCAAAACTCTTACCATTAAATTTCTCTATCTCTATCTTTCCGCCGCTCGCCATCTTCTCTCACCGCAAGAATCGATCCCATAGATCTCCCACTGAACAGGGTCTACCTCAGGCCCGAACTAAAAACCCTCAGCAACAAAGGCGTCCCCTTGAAGCCGAAACAACTCTGATACCAAATGTAGGTTTTAACCCTGAACAGAAATTATCTACACACGCATCTTATAATAGAAATACAAAGCTCGGTTGGTAGCAAAAGGTTATTCCCAGGTGCCGAGAATTGATTTTGGTGATATTTTTTCTCTTGTTGCCAATGTTACTTCTATTATATTACTTCTATTGTTGGACATTGGGTTCAACGCTCCCCGTGTGTTTCGTGACATGGACTAACCGCCTCTCGTGGATCCTAACTCTGGCGATTGTAGCAGAGATTAATTCCTGCGGGTTTTGGTCTAACAGCAATCGTGATTCCAACAAGTGGTATCAGAGCGAAAGGTCTCGAGTTCGAAACTCACCCGGCTCGCGTTGGGGGGGAGATTGTTGGACATTGGGTTCAACGCTCCCCATGTGTTTCGCGACATGGACTAACCGCCTCTCGTGGATCCTAACTCTGGTGATTGTAGCAAAGACTAATGCCTACGGGTTTTGGTCTAACAGAAATCGTGATTCCAACACGCACCCTGGCCCTATTTACATCATTGATAGGTGACCTTGTGCTCAGCATTTGATCAACATCATGGGTCTTTGAATAAGTGGTTTCCCTTGTGTTCAAATTCAACTTACATTATCACAGCTGGTATTTGTGCAGTACCTTGATTTCCATTTGACCCTATTGGTGGATATCTTGCCTCTTTGTCAGCTTTCATTATTGGTTGGTTCAGAGGGTTTCTGTCATGTGCTAGCTGCATTTTGTGCATGCCAGAAACATACTTCGATTTGGATACTTCACTTTTCTTCATCTGATTCCTTCCAAATCTTGGCCTACGGGTTACACTCACGCTGGACTAATGTGGGATGCCTTAATTCCTTCCTTCCAGCAGATATTTTCCCATCGACTCCAACTCATTTCTCTGGGAATAAGGTCTAGAGTCATTTTCTCAATACCTTAAAGTTTGCAGTCATTAGTCAGACTCTTCACTATCGATAGTGAGAATACATCATTGTCTCCTGATTGATATATTCTCTCAAGTGTTCGACTTCAACTCATTCATTCGCACTTGTTGGACTGTACTGGGGCACCTTGACACTCACTATCATTATCAGTGGGTTGTCTCGCGTCTGTTAATGGTATGCATCAATGGCCGATAATCAAACGATTTCTCACATGGTCTACCTCAGCTCATTTATTCCCATTGTGTAGAATTGTGCCATATGGATCGGTGAAGACCTCAGGTTTGCATCAACATGTTTTGGTTCACTTTGACAACTCCTTCAGTTTTCTGCCAGTGACACCATCCACCCTTATATGTTGCAGCTTCATCACAGCAGCATCTTAAATGTTGGCGCCTGATTTGTGTGTTGTACCATTTGTTCCACCACTTATGATTTGGTACTTGGAGATTCAGTTGTGACTTTAGTGATGAGATATCTATGTAGCATCATTGATCAGTCTTCTATATGTGATACTTGGACATGATTTTGACTTATACTTCTAGGAAGTGATCAGGTGATTCATTATGTACTTTACATTTCAATTATACTTGTACACATATTGAATTCTCTCCATACTTCAAATGTGGACATTCTTTTCTTTCACTAAGCATGGGTATGTTTGCCTCATACATGAGCTATTTTTTTTAGTTCTATCATTAGTTTTTGGCAGGCTGAAATCTGGTGAAGTCCTCTCCAGTCCTCGCAAGGTTATTTCTATATACATAATACATTCCAGCCATCATGTATCCCTTCTGACCTCATATATTAGGGGGCATCTGTTATAACATCATTTATCACCACTATATACTTGATGACTTATGCACTGGTCTTGGGAATACCCTCCATTCAGACTTGGTCACATTTCTCAAAAAAAAGTATTTTAAAATCCATACGTGACTTTTCCCAGCTGTTTCCGCGTGCACACATGGGTCCATCCATAGCGAACCCACATATGTTATTTAAAATATTAAAAAAATACAAAATTTCCCTATTATTGAGGTAGGGTTTACGGTTTTTCCTGTAGCTTAACTACCCTAGCTCGTGGCCTGATTATTCCCCAACTGAAAAAGCTAATTTGAGGAAGTATACATATGCCTCAAGGGAATGGCCTAAGGGAAGAAGAGTGAGAATTATATATATTACAGCCTGTTGTAGCCCTGAACAATTCTGATATTTCCCCTGTGCCTCCTGCACTTCCCAGATTTTCATGAGACCCTTTTTCCTTGTGATGATCACCCTCATTCTATGTGACATCCTTTGTGAATCATTCATGGAAGAAGCTTTGTGAGGCTAGGGCTAGACAAACGCGGACCATGGTTTTGCTCAAGGTCGTGGCAGATCTCAGGTGATTTCTCCACTATTGTTTTATGTATTTGTTATCAATAAAAGAAGTACCATCTTGTTCCTAATGTTCATGTGTCATATATATCTTATACATGCTTAATAATCTTGAATATTTTATTTCTTGTTATTTTTATGAGATTATGTATGCTATTTTGCTAGCATCTAGAAAATATATGTCGTAAAACTAGGTTCTTTGTGTTTTTTCTTGTCTAATTTGCAAGTTTTGGAGCAAGAGGAGTTGTAGGGGGTTTGAACCCTACAGGATCTACCACAAAAGAAGGATAAACAGGTAAGATCTGCAATCCTCACTTTCTAGTTTAAGGCATATAAGTTGGTAATTTGAGTCCTTCTTGTGATGACATGCCCCTGCTCCATGAGGTTTATCAACCTAGGACCTTAGGGTATCATTGCCCGTAACAATGGTTCTATTTCTCTTACTTCAATAAGGTCACAACACGCCTTGGGTGAGAATCCTTGCTCTCCCATGAGCAAGGTGAAAATGTCGGTGTTTTCCTAGACTATAGAAGGACCTTGTTAACCTTTGAGCCTGAACTTGTGTCTTGCTCAAAAGTCATTCTTTTTTCCAACAAATGGTTCTGTTGTAGGGACCTAAAAATTCATCAGATAATTAGATCATGGTATCGAGGATCTACGAGAAATAAATTTGAATTTGGTGGGATAGCCATGTAGATTGGTTCATATAGCAATAAGTTGAGCTCCAACAGTACAAGGAAAGAAAGGTGCAGGACCAAATCTTATTCTCAAAATTAGCAAATGACTTGTATGAGATCTTTTGGGGAAAGTTTCCTGAGGAGATTTATAATTGGCTACGAACACTCCAAGTAAAAGAAAAAGTTGGAGAGTTGAGTAGATCTTGTCGCAATTGGACACACGCAGATTTAACAACCTTGCACAAGTTGGAGACTGATCTAACCCAAGAAATGAAATTTTGGGTATAGTGGATGGTGGAGGGATACATTGTAGAGTTTTCAATTGAAATTCATCAGCCCTTTTCTAAAGCAGAAGCTAAATTCAATTTTGGGTTGTGAGAGAAGTTTCCGAAAGAGATCTCATTTTCGATCAAGGTTCTGATGGTGGAAGAGGGATTATTGGCTTTCCAAAGTCCATCTATGGAAGCTTACACAACTAGTACTGGGGGAAGGACCTAAGGGAGAGATTCTATGGAAAGGGGAAGAAATAACAAACTAATGAGATGGACACACGAAGTTCTAAGAAGTCCAGAGATTTAAAAGAATATCGAAGGGAATAAATCACTGAGAAGTGGTAGGAGAGGGAAATATGGGAGTTTGAAAGGCAAAAGGAGAACACATGCCAACAAGGAAAGGCATCATAGATTTCAGTGGAAGAAGGAGTTGTGAGAGGACCCACAAGAACAGAGGGGTCCACCAGAGGAGATAGACAGGTTCATAATAGCCCATCCCAATTTGGAAAAGAAAATATGTCTAATGGAGAGGAGGACATAAGCCCTGAGAAAGATTCAGATGGTGAACTACATGTTGCGATGGAATGATTGTTTCAAGAAATACTGACGACCTCGATACAAGGTAATCCTATTCCCCAAATCCCAAGTAGCATTTTTCCTAACCTTCCCCTGGTACTCTATCACCCCCCTAGATAATTTTTTGATAAAGTTACAAAGGTCAAGTAAAATGAATAACATTCAGTCCTAAGTACAAGAAAATACTAGTAGTAGTATTAACGGAGGAATTTATCAACCGAGGACTAGAGGATTTGTATTGCTTCCACATACACAAACATAAATGGCAGGGTTGTTCACCAGATATCTTGAGTTCTTAGGAAAAGGGAATGACAATGTTGAACAACACTGGTATTTGTATGAGGCAATCTGGAGAGCTCACCAAATGCCTGAATTTGTTAAGTTAATTGAATTTTATACTACGCTCTAGGAGAGAGCTCTACGATGGTTCATTAAGTGGTCAGAAGTGCATCCAAATCCAGTCGTAGATGATGTAAAAATAGATTTTGTAAAAGAATTTAAACTCCCACAGACAAACCAGCAAGGGTTATCTGAACTTTGGGAAATCAAGTAGTGAGAAGAAGAGACTGCTTGGGAGTTAAAGAGGAGATTTAAAGATGCCATTGGAAAATTGAGTTATCTCATAGACCCAAATAATCAACGTTATTAGTTTATCAAGGCTCTTCTACCTCTTACCATAACACCATTGACGCAATAGAAGATTGACACACTCAAAGATGTATTGGAACAAGCAATGTAAATTAAAGCAATTATAGGATATCCGCAAAAATTCAGAGGGGGAATAACTACCCAGGATCCTTCTCTATTGGGGTTACATCACCAAATTTCAAGCTTAATGAAGAAACTCAAGGACATGCTACCGATGAGCCCAGCACAACCGAATGTGTGGTGCACACATTGTTTACTAGAGGGAAACTTAGTCTTAGAATGTCCCAAGTTGTGTGGGACAACCATTGGTTCATCATTAGTAGGACACCAAGTACCACCACCGGCTGGAGGAGTTTCACAAGTCAATACAAAAGGTTTGTACCCTGGTTAAACACATTTCCATTGATTCTCAAATCAGTAGAATACAACTACAAATTAATAATGTGAAATTTGTAAGGGAGTTGGCCATCCACCTGGTCTATGAACCATTCTACATAAGTACTCCAATGTCCCAAACAAAATTTACTATGAGTTTTGTGCCTCAAAAACACACCACACAAACCAGTGTAGAGCATTGGATGCACTAGCAGATAGACTAGATATAAAATATTACATATTAAACGAGGCTCCTCGAGGACAAGGAGGGCCTGGAATAAGGAGGGGCAGGATGGGAGGAAGAGGACCATTAAGATGTTGTAACTGTGACCAGGAAGGACATGTTGTGAGGGAATGCCCTCTACCCAGAAGGCCATGGTGCTCTCAGTGTAGGGTAAACACACATGCTATAGAGGATTGCCTTGAATTAATAAAAACATGGGAAGAGAGGAGTAGACAAAGGGGTGCTAATTTTATTAATGCCGAAGCAAGGAATCTTGAACCACAACTTATTTCAAGCATGGCCATAATAATAATAAGATGGAAGAAGACAGGAGGTGACATAGGAGAAACAGGGCAACCAAAGTTGATAAATCCAACTTCACCAAAGAAATCATATGAATCAGAGCAACAAAAGAAGTAATTTAGAGAAGCAGCAGAGACCTTTACAAAGCTAAGTATAGAAAAATAATACTAGCAACCAAAATCAACAGTGGAGGCAATGAAAAATGCTACGACAACCCAACCTATAGAGGAATGGTTCAAGCTATTTTTGAACATAATAAATGATGAAAAAATGCTCAACATGTTGAAAAAAAATCTGAAGACAGTTGTTAAGGGTGGACTGAACCAAGATAACACAATCTCTGCCAACCTTCTAGAAAGGAATGTAAGGAGGGTTAAAATAAATAAAAGACGAACAAGGAAATAATTCAAAATTGATGCGTAGGTTGCAGGGTTTCAAATGAGGGATAAAATGTTGGACTTAGGCTGAAACTTCAATATAATTTTGAGGAAGACTTTGGAGGCACTAGGAAAACCAAAACTAGTGTTCTCTCCAATAAAGTTGCACATGGAAAACTAGTATTGTATTGTACTGGTTGGAATACTGGAGGACATTAAGGTTGATGTTGTGGGAGTAAGGACCTACACTGATTTTGAAGTGATATATATTATGGGTGATAAGGAAACCTATCCGGCACTATTGGGGATATACTGGGCATTTGAGAATTATGTAGTCATCAATTTAAAGAAAGAGTTGATGATCTTTGAAGATGGGGAGGTTAGAGTGATTCATTCGTTGGAACCTTATTAAGGTCCTAGGTTCACAAAATTAGTTGATACCAGAAAAGATCTTGGACTCTTGGATCAGCTATACCAGATGATAGTAGGAAAAATGGAGGATTACATTAATCCAATAGTGGAAGGTTCAGTGAGTTGGCGGAGTGTCCAAATATCTGAGATAGGGCTAGAAGTTGCATGGGACAACTGTTAGCAGGGAGGATACGAAATCAATACTAGAAGGTGCGCTATCATTCAAGGAGTTAACTGGATTGGGACACAGGTAAGAGGTTACTCCAGTTTTACCAATATGAAATATTTTAACACTTTTATTAATAAAGTAGATGATATTATCCCCAAGGAACATAAAAGTCCCTTAATGTATGTGGAATTACAAGAAACCTATGCTAGGTGGTGGGGTACCCATTGCAACCACTGATCCAGATTTATGCAGGAACGAAAAAAAATACACATATATCCATAAATACAAATATGCAGTGGGAAATAACACTTCATTTCATTAATATCAAAGAACTGAAATTTGCTTATAGACAGAATGGAAATAAACTAGCTAGGGCATTGGTAGCTTATCTTTGAGAAGAGATGTGGTGGCTACAAGCCTATGAACTATGTTACAATGAGGATTGGGGCCTATTTATTATTTAAAAACAATGGAAAACCTTGAACATCCAAAACCCTAACCCTTGGAGATGAAGCACCAAAACTATGGGCCCCGTTTAGGTAAATTGGTGTTTCAACTTCCTGGGGACATAACTTTGGCATACAATCTCCGTTTGGCACACACCATACCTCATTAGAAATATATATATGAGGAATACAAATTTTTATGTGAGCAACATCGATCGATGGACCCATGTTGCTCCCAGTTTTCCCCAAAAACGTCGTTTAGGGCCTCAAAATGGCTCCCGAAGTTCAGGACCCGAAAAAATGCTAAAAATAGTAAGTCGTGCCGAAACGGAAAAACTGAAAGAGACAATGGTGGGGCCCCAAGTGGAATAGGCAAGTGGCCACTAATATCCACCTAGATCAACCACCTGAGGAGATGGGAAGATGTTGTGAAGGCCTTAAGAACTAGGTTCCAAGCGTCTGTAAGTTCGCAACTAGATGAGGTACAGGGGAACATAAGATCCCTGAGCACACATAAAATACTGCGAGGAACAGTGGCAACTGGAAGGTTATCCTAGAGTCTTGTGGGTTCATAACTTTTTGGACTCCTTGGGAACAATATCGCAAGCATGGTACATCGCCGAAGAGAAAAAGAGACAGACAATTAATTGGGAATTACTGTCGAGAAAATTTTTAAATAAATTTTCTTTTAAGGAGGATGATAAAAAGCTAACAGATGCTTTTCAAGCCATGCAAAGGATTCTATTTACAAATGGACCTGAGGAGCTAATGGATCAAGCCACCTTGAATAAAATATCTGAATCAGGTTACCGAGACGTAGTGGCTTGCAGCAATATATATAAGGAAAAAAATGATGATGACTTAGAAAACATGAGGAATTTATTATTTGAAGAGAAGGAAGGGGAGCAAGAAATCAAGGAGGGACCTGCCATGAAAGCGCTCCATTTACTACCGCTTAAGATTAAAAATCATGATATTCGAAGTAGGTAGAAGCCCAAATTAGCTTCTATCAGAGACTATTGGGATGAAGAAACAACAAAGGAAATTTTTGACCTATTGACAGAATATGAAGATTTGTTTCCTTTCTTTGTTGCAGAATTGAAGGGGATAAAAGGAGAATTGGGGGAAATGCGCATAATTCTTAAGCCAAAGGCCAGACTAGTGAAACACATACTGTACTGATTAAAACCCAGGGTAAAAGAGACGGTGAAGAAAGAGATTGACAAAATGATAGAATCAGGACTAATATTTCCAGTTGAGGAAGCAAAGTGGGTCAGTCCCATTTTTATCCAAAATAAAAAAGGACAAATCAGAAATAATGCATGCGTACATGATCCATTTCCCACACCTTTCAGTGATTAGTTTTTAGGAAATGTAGCAGGGAATGAAGCCTATTCATTCATGGATGGATTCTCCAGATACCACCAAGTCAGAATAGTTGAGGAAGAAAAGAAGAAAACTACATTAAAAATTGAATGGGGCTCTTACGCCTATCATGTGATGCCTTTTGGTTGAATAATGCACCAACAATATTCTCATGGATAGTTATAGAAGAATTTAGAGACTACATCCACAGGTTCTTAGAGGTTTATATGGATGATTGGACTGTATATGGTCTATTGAAGAAGCATGCAAGTCTACTTTGCATAGTGTTTGATTGATGCAGATAGCTACAAATCTCTTTGAATGTAAAGAAATGCATCTTCGTTGTTCCCTTCGAAATAGTCCTAGGACACATTTTATGCAAAGATGGAGTATGTGTAGATCCCTCTAAGGTTGCGGAAATCATCAATATGTACGCTCCATAAAATATCAAGAAACTAAGATCCACGCTGGGACATACATGATACTACAAAACATTTATCCACAAATATTCTCGCATTACAGTCCCATTGGAAAAGTTACTAAAGAAGATAGAGCAGTTCACTTGGACCGAGGAAAATTAATGAAGCATTAAATATATTGAAGGAAAAGTTGGCAAGTGCACCCATATTGGTGTACCCTAATTGGGATAAACAATTTCATGTGCACATTGATGCTTCCGGTATTGCATTAGGGGCTATTCTAGCCCAACCTGGGGAGATAAATTTGGACCATCCAATCTACTTCACCAACAGGAAACTATCAACTGTAGAGAGAAATTACACAACTACTAAAAGAGAATCACTTGCGATGATCTACTCACTACAAAATTCCTACCACTATCTGTTGGAGGGGGCATTCAAATTATTCATAGATCATTCAACACTTAAATACCTGGTGAATATGCCAGTACTAGAAGGAAAAATTTGTAGATGGTTGCTATTATTCCAAGAATTCACGTTTTAGGTAATTGTTAAACCACGAAAGCTAAATGTGGGACAAGATCACTTGTCAAGGCTTGATTCGGGAGAAAATGAAGGGCATGTAGATGATTGGTTACGAGATGTGAATATGTTTGGGGTGGAAGTTGTACCAAACTATGTAGAGGAAATAGAAATGTTCCTGGCTACAAGGAAACACCCATAGGAATATACAACAACCCAAAGAAAACACTTGGTTGTAAGAGCAATAGACTATTAGCTCATTGCGGGCCAATTATATAAATTGGGGTTAGACCAAGTACTAAGAAGGCACATATTAGATAATTAAAGGGAAGAGATCATATGGGAATGCCATAATGGAGTTGCAGAGGACATGTGGGCTAAAAGTGCACCGCAAGGAAAATCCTACAAGCATTATTATGGTGGCCCGTTGTACACAAAGATGAAAAGGCATACGCAAACAAATGTGATGTATGTTAGAGGGTTGGAAAACCATTGTATAGGGACAAGCTACCATTAAAACCTATAAGAGAAATAAAATCATTTTAGAAATGGGCAATTGACTTCATTGGACCCATAACTCCTATTGCATGACACTCACAAGGATGATACATCATAACCACAACAAATTATTTAACCAGATGGGTTGAGGTTGTGCCAGTAAAGGATTGTACCGACGACATTGCAACCAGGTTTATCTTTGAAAAAATAATCACCAGGTTCAGATGCCTGAAGAGTTTGAAAAGCGACCAGGGGACACACTTCATTAATACGACAATCCAGTCGTTACTGCAGAACTTTATGATACAACATCACAAGAGAATCTCGTACCACCCACAGGAAAATGGGACTGTTGAAGCCTTTAATAAGATCTTAGATAAGGGTCTAACAAAGGTATGCTCTGCAAATAGATGACCGTGACGAGAGGATTTTGGCTACTTTATGGGCTTATAGAACCACTGTAAAGTGATTACACAATCAGACACCATTTCAACTGGTGTACGGAAGAGAAGTAGTTGCACCAGAAAAATTTATTGTCCCCAATATTTTTATCACAACAATAACACAAATGTTTGAAGAGAAGTCTATAGCGAACTGGTTAGAGGAACTACAATAACTAGAAGAATCAATATTCATCGCATATTTCCATCAATAATTTGAGAAGCAGTGCCATAACGCTTTCCATGATCGCCACGTTAAGAAGAAAACAATCACCATCAGAATTCACGTCCTACTATATGGTAGCAAATTCCAAAAGTTCCCAAACAATAAAATGCATTGGCTGGGACCATTCTATGTTACAGAGATAAGAGATTCCAAAGATATTAAGCTCGCACAACTAGATGGTATAGTACTACTAGGTTGGGTCAACGACGCATGTCTGAAACCCTACCATTAATGATTTCTCAAAAAATCATTTACAATAAATTCTCGCACTTGAGAGAAGTATGTAGGTTAGGTAAGTATTTTACATTAGGATCAGTAGAGCATAAACCCTCAAAAAAAATGTTTGAGTCGTGAATAATAACCCGCTACATAGTTGCATAATAGGGACCAACCTGCAACCAATTGTGGTTAGGGGGATGGGGGATACCATACGACTCATTACACCTGCCATCATTTCATCATAATTATCCATCAAGTAGGTGTCAGTATGTATTTTCAATAGAAATTTTGAAATATCTTCCATAAGTAGAAACATCATTCAATAATAAAGTTTCCACATCAAGCCATAATAATTTCCCATCACGTCCATCCAAATCCCAAGGCCATCGTCAAAAAATTTAGAGTCCACCTCATCCACATGATTGTAGCCACAGAGGGAACCTAAAAAATAATTAGTTATCCAATCTCATCAACTTCCATCATGTCAAAAATGCTACTTATTTTTCATGGATGAAGAGAGAACCATAGTGCCGAGAAACAAAGTGTTGAAGGAGAACGGCAAGTCACCATAATGGTTAGTAACAACATACCAGTAGCAAGGCTCCCAACTTGCAGACTAGCAATAACAGTGGTTTATCAGAGAAGAAGCAACATGAAAAAGGAAATTGTATCAGTATTTGAGCCACAACTCGGCCCAAGAATCCAGAATCTTGAGTCCATCACAAGAAAGTACGATAATGTAGTGCTAGTTGGTACTGATTTTACCGATTCCTTCCAATTCACTGCACTTAAGAGGTAAGTGCATATAGAGAATTATATCAAGGAGAATTTTAGTGAAGCAACTCGAGTTCATCAATATTTCAAGGGAATTCAAAGATTGATGATCTTGCACTTGCAAAGTCTACCAGTTTTTGGCACGTAGGGGATAGCAATGCAGTGCAAAAATTTGTCGCGTAGCAGGGTTCATAATAGTTCCTTGTGGCTTGGCCAAGAGATAAATATCCATGTAGATGACATCAAGCGACTCATAGGACTTTCAGGAACAGGGAGAAATGTAGCTACAACATTCCAAAACACCTCCAAGTGAGCAAAGAAAGTCGGGGAGTAGAATTACTATGAGAAGTATTCCACCAAAAGAGGGGGAAAAGGAGAAAAGATAGAGTTGATAAATAAGGCCAACATCAAGTTTTCATGTTATTTGATTGCGTGGAAGATAATGAGACACTAAAAAAAGGGAGAATGCACATTGGACACCATATCATTTTCACAGCACTGTGTGGAGGGAGCGCATCTCAATTGGTGTGCACTTCTACCCAAAGAACTCTTTGAAGCATGCGAGGAAAACTTCTGGAGAGCTATTGTATTCATCTATGCATATCTCATAATGAAATTGGAAATGTGGAAGTGGTGCTTGCTGGAAATAATACCGCTTGCAAAATTAACCAAGGAGCAGTTACTAGCACTCAAATACACACCATGGAGAGCTTCAAGAAACCCTAGCAATAAGGAAATTAATGAAGAAGCCTTTGCGAAATGGTACAGGAAAATTTTATATGTTATTAATGTGCAAGAAAGAATCCTGAGAGCCCTTTTGGATGAATACTCAGAAAACATATGGTTTGAAGCTTCCCATCGCAACACTTGGCTTAGGCCTCATTGCGTAAGAGAATATAAATTTCAGAAGAGGACGCAAAAGTTCCAATTGACTGAGGAATCCTTCCACAATTAATTCATGTCTTGGCCAAGAATAACATGAGAAATTTGGGAAAACTGACATGTATACTCTTTTGATGGTATGTTTCCTCATCCACCTCCAAGGGAAACCAAGACAGACATAGTGCAACGGATTGCATAGATGCAACACCAACCGGTATTTAAAAAGTTGGAGACAAGGATGCAAGAATTCCACAGGACCATGGTAAGCATCGAAGTCACAAGTACTCAATTTCCCTCTTTCAATGAATTTCAAGCTATTAATCAGTTTTCACCCATTATCAAAACCCATGTTTTCACCACCCTTCCTCTCACAACCATTCACTCATAGTCTTAGCCAACTCTCATTACCCCTCGCAAAACAAAAGAGACCAAACCACATGTCCAAGGTCCTAAAGGAAAAGGGGCCAAAATAATAATGTCACCCATGTTGTGGACTTAACAAAGGAAGAGCCAACAATTCAAACAAATACAAGCATTCTCGTAACAGAGAAACCAGAGAGAAGCACTCAAACACCATCCACCCTTCTGCAAGACACCCCAAATTCATCTCCAAAAACTCCAGCTTCATCCCCAAACACTCTAGAATCATCTCCGAATACATCTACTAGCTCTAATGATGCTTCAACCCACACGACATCTACTTCCACAACCATCTCCGATGTTGTCCCAATAGACATGCTTAGTGTCATTGACACTGAGATAGAGGTTGACTTAGGAACCTTACAGGTAACTGTGGTTAACACAACCACCATAGAGCTAGGAACCTTTTTAAATTTACTTCTACAAGCAGACCTTCCAATAGTCAACATTGCTCCGAAAGAAACCACCTTGACATCATTCCAATAGTCACTCCTGTCACTGCCTCCATTTATTTCCATCCCTCCATCCACCCCCATTTCAAATCTAGAACCACATAAAAAAATGACATTAAATCAACCTATTTCATCACAAGGACAGTCTAAGCGATCCATCACCATCGGCTAGCCACATAGAGAAAGATATTCAAGTCCCAAAACAACGAGAAGCAGGAACCTCCATGGTTGGACAACGAATCAATTTTTCTCCTTCATCCATAAAAA
Source organism: Pinus albicaulis (assembly GCA_034641835.2). Classification (NCBI taxonomy): domain Eukaryota; kingdom Viridiplantae; phylum Streptophyta; class Pinopsida; order Pinales; family Pinaceae; genus Pinus; species Pinus albicaulis. The sequence goes on from CM076570.1 coordinate 579,039,573, forward strand.
AATACAACAAGCAGAATCACTATATAATGAATTGATTCAAACACACAAGTAGCAACAAAAAAAAATATTGCTGCTTACTGAAGAGAGAACAATCAGTTGTAGTAGGAAATAAACGACCTAAAGCAACAACTTGACCAGGTCACAGATAAATTTTAAGAATTATGGCCCATGGTGGCAGGTGTGGTAGAGTTTGTGCCTGAATATATGCATGAATGTAATGTAATATAATGTTGTATTCAAATCCAAACGGCTTGTAGGACCTCAGCAACACGAATAGGGAGCTTCGACAGACTTTGTTGAGCAATCCATCTTTGCCAGACCCAGCAACAGTCTATGCAGACATAATAAATCAAAGAAGGGAGCAAATGAATCAGCTGAAGGAAGCCCGAGAGAGTACAATCATAGAGGCTTATACACTATTGGAACAGGTGCACAAATGTTCGACCTTCTTAGCTATGAAAGCTCAACCCACCTCTGAGTTATCATAGCAACTTCACTAATTGTTTGCAGATATCAAAGGAATTGTCGACCCAACCACCTGTAAGCAGTTATATGATCGGGTTGATACCATGTAGACCCAAATTCAAACAATTGAGGATGAATCTGCTAGAACCAAACAACTATTGCGTGATCTTAGGCTGCCTGTCAAGTAAAAAGCATAATCAATCTGGCAGTTGTTCACTGAATCAGAATCACAATGGAACTCAGTCTTCTCAGATTTACCGCATCCAGCCAATGCTAACCATATTAAAAAGGTAGTAAATACCAAATATATGATCATGAATACTTGGCATGATTCCATTGCTAACTTCTGTGGGTTCAAAATTGAATAAATCAAGAATGTTCCTGAGTTGGGCCCTTCATTTGAAGGGTAGAGCCCAGTGAAAATGCAGCAGGAAGAGGGAACAATGGAGCTAGATCAATAGCAAGGGACACCAACAGAAGGCCAAATGGGGACCACACCGTCAAAAAAAAATTGAATCGGGACAAGTAAATAGATTGTGGTCAAGTCCTGTTGAGGCCTTCATTTTTGAAAAGATAAGATAGTCTTTGGAGTTAAGGATTACAAGTTGTGAAGGTGGTGAGTTGTGGGTTAACAATTGCGCAAGTGGTAGGTTGCAGATGGGAATTTATACAGGTGGTGGGATAAAATGATAGTGAACAAGAGAAGACTCAGGGAGTGGAACAGAACATAGAACAATCGAGTGAGGAAAGGAAACCAGGTGGTAAAGAAGGAAATACTGGCAGTGCAGGAATGTGAAAGCTAGATAATGAAGAAGGCAGGTAGTCACGGGGGATGATGGTAGAAGAGAGACAACAATGTGTCAGTCAGTCCTGTATTTTGGGTTTTGAGTAGTAGGTAGATCTATGACCTCTGATGTAATGTCCTGTTGTGGAATATAATATATGGAGATATGTGGCCTTTGGTGTGTCTTTCATGTATGTATTCCCGTGTATGAAGCTCTAGATGAATAATTAAGATTTTCTTATAACATGCTGTGGTTCCTATGTTTTGGCCATATTGGTAAGACCAAAAGACAAGACAACATCAAACCACTTTGGGATCCTAGGATCTAGCCCTCCTGGATCCAGAGAGGGATCTCTCTATAAATGTAAAGAATGATATATCTTTAAGGCTCAAAATAAGGTATTAGGCTAGGTATGAAGCACAAGGGTTTTTTGATTTTGTTTGTTTGGTTGGAGATCATTAACTGAGATGGTTAAGGAAGTAAAGAAGGAACTGAATAGAAGGATGTTTCAGCATGGGAAGATAGGTCAAGAAAGTGTTAATCCATTGGGCTATGGAGTCATGAAAGGGTTTAATTTACACAACAACCATCCAAGGGTTTCCATAGGGCAAGTCATCTATACCAAAGGATATTTTAGATAGATGGTGGAATGGAACATTAAGAATTGAGGTGAAGTGAAAGAAACCAAAGTGCAGTCTGTAGATCAGGTAAGGACTTTGAACCTATCCTGATTTGACATACTTTAAGGGAAAATCTCAATAAATACACAAAGGGTAGTTTAAGATCAGGTCAGATGTCATTTAATCCAGACCTGCTTTCAACATAATCTCAAAGAATACAATCCAGAAGTCCTCATAACCACTTTCAGAATAGTAGAAAACATTTAAGATGAACAAAGAGTAAGGCCTAAGATCAGAGAAGGACTTTTAACCTTCAATGCTTTCAACACAATCTCAAAGGGAACTTAGAAAGGCTAACTGTTGGAAAAGGACCCTAGTGGACAGGGCTAGCTCTAAATCCCCAGTATCCCAATTCTTTCAGCTGAAACCAAACAAGAACATATAAGCAACAAACTCTAAATTCATACATTAGTAAGCATGGGCAAACCAACATCTTTGACTGACTAAATTATGTTGAATTTTTTCTCAGATATACAATCAACAGAAAACATCAAAGATAAGAAGAGCAGGAAGCATTAGGGTACTTTGCAACATTATATCCTAAGATATATTACTAATTCTTATCAGAGAATAATGGATAGTATGATTAAACATGAAATGAGACAATTGCAGTAAGGAAAACATCACCAGTAATATAGACTAGGATCCTATGAAATTGTTTGTTCAATTAATGTGAAAAACCAGTCACATACTTTGAGCTCAATGGCTTTTACAATCCAAAATTCTCTTCCCAACCTACTAAATTACAAACTACTTGACTACTTCCCCCAATAACAGTTCTAACAGCTAAAAGAATCCCTACAACCAACAACAACAACAATATATTTTACAGGGGTTCTTATAGGAAGATGAGTGACAGTAGTAGTAGATGAAAACTTAATTGTTCCATTAAGGCAGAGGAGAAGAAGGTCGAGTGTCCATTCTACATAATGGATTTGCATTGACCGTGTGTACTCTTTAGGCTATTTTGGAAGTCCTTTGTCAGGTTGATAATAACCTTAAGTATGTTCTTTGAAGTAATTTCTAGTTGTTTGTACTCTGTTTTGTCTTCTAAGATAAGTAAGGTGACTGAAGGTCTTTGAGGTCTCCCATGCTTCCATAATTTTTGTTCTGACAATATTTTAAGGCCTCTGTTAGTGAAATAATAGTTCTGGTGCTCGATAGAAGATGGAAGAGGTCACGTAGAAAGTCCCTTCTTGGAGAAAGATGTTCTACTGACATTGAATCATAGATACAGCTTGTTTGTGTGCTTTAGGCCTTATTAGAACTTTCTAATCATCTTATGGTCTTAAAACTATGTCTCCGTCCTTTAAACACTGGATTAAAGCATTTAATCTTCAACAATGGGCTTTTAATCCCTTTTAAATTGTCACTGATACTCTTTTCTACTTCTGTGATGGTCTTTTTGTGCTCTAGATCACCATTACAACGACAGTGGAGACAGAATGAGTTCATCACTCTATAAACCCTGCAAAAACACAATAAACCTATTATAAAATACAAGGGGAGTGAGGGGAGGAATGTTGTGGAAGCATGTGGAAATGGTGGCGCAGTAGTGAAAATGGAGGATGTAGGCGAAAAAACGGATAAAAATCATGGCGGAATGGAAGAAAAATGGCCTGATGGAGGTCTAGTGCGAGGACAGTTCCGGACCGTTGGATTGGATTAACAGAGGCAGTCTACGGCTGAGATTGAGCGAGGAAGAGGTTAGACGGATGAGCGGAAATGTTACATGGCACAACGCTAAGAAACTAAGTTTTAGACTAAATTAGGCGGAAAAATTCGCTTTAGTGTTAAACATAAAAGTTTAGCGTCGAGACAAATACAAAGTAAAATAGGTTAAAATGAATTAAATCGGGGCATTTGGTGGTGGGACCGAGAGGGCGGAGGGAGATTGAACGTGGACCGTTGGATCACGAAAGATATCAACGATGGAGATCTTCTGATGAAGTCCTTTGGAAGGTCCGATGAAAATAATATGGATGGAAATGCAATGAAATGTGGGCCATTGATCTAGATCAAATGGACAACTGGGATTAAAGTAGGAATATATCAGGGAGGAGTGGTTTTTAGAGGAAAATTGCTGGTTTCACGTAGCTCTGAAGTGGTTTTGAATTTTTTCTGAAAAAAATGCGATATACCTCACTGTTTGACACGTGTCCCCCCCAAAACTGCTATTATTGCGTAATTTTGAAACATTAAACCTCAGATGCAAAAATTACACGATATGTATTCTCAGTCGTTGGATGAAAGGCGAAGATATTTGATGGTGGGAATGAGAGCATGATATGGAAAGATGCACGGGTGGTAAGGTGGGAAGGGCCAACGGTGGATTAAATCTTGACTGTTGGATCTACGGAATGGACGACCAAGATTTGATTGGGGATCGGCTTAACAGTGGAAGGGAGGAAGGGGAAGCTAGAGCGCGATGAAATCTTGACCATCAAACCTAGCGGAATGGACGGATAAGATTTAATCGCATCAAAGAAAGGTAGTGGGCCGAAAATCCGAAGTTATGATTTTTTGATTTGCGATTTAGCGCAGACCGTCGGATCATTAGAGAGATCAACGGTTGAGATTAGATCGAAGGGGGAATGATGGAGGGCACAAGAGGTAGAGAGCGATCGAATCCTGGCCATTGGTTCTTATGGATTCAACGGTCAGGATTGAATTGAAGGATCGCAAATCGGAGGGAACAAAGGGGTGGCAGCTTAAGATTTTGTGATTGGTGATCATGCGAGGGTCGTCGGATTAGAGGGGAGATCAATGGTCCATATACAATCGGATGGGTATGGAAGAGAGGTGATGGGCATGCTACGATTTCAACACTGGCCGTCGGATCTATAAATATCAACGATAGAGATTGAATCTGCGGTCAAGCAAAGCAAACTCATCACATCGGAAGATTTTGGAAAAACAAAGGAAAAGGCGCTAATTGAAAGCTTCGATTGCGATTAGCGCCTGAAGGCATAGCCCCTGGTTCTAGCACCGGGTTATATGCAAAGAAAGGGGCTACGGGCTAAGCCGAAAGGAGCTTAAGTCCTAAATGTAAAAAGGGGATTTTTAAGCCAAAATGAAGGTTTTTAAGGCTCAGAAAGGGGTTTCGATAGAGGAAAAAAGGGGTTTTTAAACCAAATAAAGGGAGCTATAAGGTTTAAAAAGGGAATTTTGATGGTGTGGAGGGCTAATGAAGGGATTTTTTGAGAGTTTGAAAGGGGAAAAAGGAGGTGAAAAAGGAGGCTCTATGGGAATGAAATAGGGCAACTAGAGGCCTCTTTAAGAGCAGTTTCTTTCACAGAACAACAGGGCTTTTTCAATGGAAACATCAGTGAAGATCTCTTCAAAGGAAAAATACACATAGAGGTTTCAAGAATGAAACATTTTCAAGGGAAATGTTTCTCTTGAAGACTCAAAAACAATTTTAGCCACCTATTTTCTATGTCAAAAATTTATAGGTGGCTAACAGTGGCTCCACATGGGGATGGCATCTTCTTGAAGGTGTCAAGAATCTTAGAAAATAATATTTGGGAGTAGGCCATATGCCTGGTACTTGAAACATCCTTTTCTTTCTTGGGTCAGCTTCCATAAATCATGAAGACATCATATCAGCAGAAAAAATTCTCCCAAACAACTGCCTACCCAACCTACTGTCCTAATTTTTTTTCTTCAATGTGCATTTAGACTTGCAGACCTTTTACATCATCACTTTTTACAAACCGGAAAATAAACCTATCTATTTCTACCCTTATTTCTCCATGAGACCATATTAAACAGTTGGACTCATAGCTTCTCTACCTAAACTACTATCTACTAGGATTAGACTATCTAGCAGATTTCTTTCTCTACATTCTAAAACAGAAATTGAAACACAGTCAAACCAGGATTAGACTGTCGGGCTTGTTGTGGGTCCATGGCATATAGACAAGTTGCTCATGAACTAAAACTTTGCAAGAAATTGAAAACAACTGACTAAATGCTCACAGACTGAGCTTTATTGAGATTTCCTACCTACCCTACTCTAACTTGAAATATTTACAGATTTAGCTTACAAACTCTCTTTTCCAATACATCCAGTTAATCAAATGATCCCATGATTGGTCTCTGCTCATCTCTTTGAGCATGCTAGATAGGCAAGGCAACTCCCATTCTCTTTGTTTCTTAGCAATAGCTTCTAAAATTTTTCTTGTTGCCTGCAACAAGCTGCTCAAAATGACCTTTGATCCTTCTTCAAATGTCTACAGGAAATGAGCATAAGGATCTTGAAATGGTACCTGGTTGTGATTATTTGGCAAGTAGGCTTCAACCAAGATTGCTTCCTCTTCCACTGGATCAAGAACAAGACTCTCTTGAGAAAGAGAATCTCCCTCATATTCATCATCATCTAAACTGGAGGACTCATCATATATTGCAGCTTTGTCCTCTTGTAGCTATGAGATATGTTGATCTGGTGGGCTGAGCTCTATGAAAATATCCATGCATTCTTGAGCAGGGGTATGTTCTATTGCTTCCTCTTTTTCAAGAGAAGGATCCTTGATTTCAATCTGCTTGAAAATTTCTTCCTTATTTTCCTCTTCACCCTATGAGATGGAAGGCTGCTGATCTCCAATCACATGAAAACTATAATTGATGATTAGAGGTGCAACAGAGTGAAAATTCAATGAATCTTTATCTATTGCTAGAATTTCATAACTCTCCTCATCAGTATCATAAATAGCATGTCTTGGCTCATTACTATCTTGAAGCTGATGGAACTGATTTTCCTCCCACAAATCTGTTAATGATGGCTCTGCAAGATCAACTTCTGTTCGGAAAACATCATCATCAGATAAATCAAAACTAGTAAAATCATTGAATTAAGTAATGCTACCAATCAGACATGATGGATTATCAGCAAGTCTTTCTTTCTTCTGATCTACAGGGGAGCTTTCTAAATCTGCATAATCAAACTCAACAGATGAATGAGCAAGAGTGTTTGTTCTATAAAAGATCTCAGAGGCCAACTATCTATTGATGATCTGATCTATTTCTTCTTCTATCAAAGGGGAATATCTTCTTGTGTTTCTTTGAGCAGAAGTGCAGCAGATCTATATTTCTTGTCTTAGTTGATATTGAGGCTGGGTGTCTTCTTGAGCCTCTTCTAGGATATCTTCACTTGTGCCGGTAGGGAAACCTTGAGGATTTTCTGATGTTTCCTGATCTCTTTCTGATTCAAGAAAATCCTCATGAACATGATGATACTCAGTCAGAATACAAGGCTCATGATACTGCATCTTCTATGTGGTCTCTTGTTTCCTCAAAGCAGTGTTCCCTATTAGCTTTTTCCATTAGGTCATGATACTCTCTAATCTGCATAGTACAAGATATAGGTAGGCAATCAGGCAGTTCTTGATCACCCTACTCTTCATCCTCTATATATTATTTAGCATCATAGATGTATTGCTCATTGTCTAGGTCTTGAGTTTGTTCTTGCTCTAGAAAAATCATGGGCTGCTCTAAATAATCAACATCTGCATTTAAATTAGCCTCATACATCTCCAACATTTTTTCACCAAGCATGTTCATCACTATCGTCATTCTATCCCACAAAGCATCTAGCTTTTCCTCTCTATCCATACTTGGATCCATGTTTGTAAAAATAGGTCACTGTATCTTCTCAACCAGTTCAGGGTCTTCTATCAGTGGAGTCATTTGTTCTTTTGAGAGTTATGGAGTGTCCACCATCAGGAATGAAATACCAATCTAACCAGATATTTTGGGTTTTCCGAGGTCCTAAGGGTGTCTAAGATGAAGTTCATTCAGAATCCCTAGCGGAGGCGCCATTATGTTGTGGTTCCTATGTTTTGGCCATATTGGTAAGACCAAAAGACAAGACAACATCAAACCACTTTGGGATCCTAGGATCTAGCCCTCCTGGATCCAGAGAGGGATCTCTCTATAAATGTAAAGAATGATATATCTTTAAGGCTCAAAATAAGGTATTAGGCTAGGTATGAAGCACAAGGGTTTTTTGATTTTGTTTGTTTGGTTGGAGATCATTAACTGAGATGGTTAAGGAAGTAAAGAAGGAACTGAATAGAAGGATGTTTCAGCATGGGAAGATAGGTCAAGAAAGTGTTAATCCATTGGGCTATGGAGTCATGAAAGGGTTTAATTTACACAACAACCATCCAAGGGTTTCCATAGGGCAAGTCATCTATACCAAAGGATATTTTAGATAGATGGTGGGAGGAACATTAAGAAGTGAGGTGAAGTGAAAGAAACCAAAGTGCAGTCTATAGATCAGGTAAGGACTTTGAACCTATCCTGATTTGACATACTTCAAGGGAAACTCTCAATAAAGACACAAAGGGTAGTTTAAGATCAGGTCAACTCTCCAGGGAAACTCCCCAGACCTGCTTTCAACATACTCTCAAAGAAGACAATCCAACAGTCCTCATAACCACTTTCAGAATAGTAGAAAACATTTAAGATGAACAAAGAATAAGGCCTAAGATCAGAGAAGGAATTTTAACCTTCAATGCTTTCAACACAATCTCAAAGGGAACTTAGAAAGGCTAACTATTGGAAAAGGACCCTAGTGGACAGGGCTAGCTCTAAATCCCCAGTATCCCAATTCTTTCAGCTGAAACCAAACAAGAACATCTAAGCAACAAACTCTAAATTCATACATTAGTAAGCATGGGCAAACCAACATCTTTGACTGGTTAAATTATGTTGAATTTGTTCTCAGATATACAATCAGCAGAAAACATCAAATATAAGAAGAGCAGGAAGCATTAGGGTACTTTGCAGTAGTATATCCTAAGCTAGATTACTTATTCTTATCAGAGAATAATGGACACTATGATTAAACATGAAATGAGACAATTGTAGTAAGGAAAACATCACCAGTAATATAGACCAGGATCCTGTGAAATTGCTTGTTCAATTGATGTGCAAAACCAGTCACATACTTTGAGCTCAATGTCTTTTACAATCCAAACTTCTCTTCCCAGCCTACTAAATTACAAACTACTAAATTAATTCCCCCAATAACAGTTCTAACAGCTAAAAAAATCCCTACAACCAACAACAACAACAATATATTTTACAGGGGTTCTTATAGGAGGATGAGTGATAGTAGTAGTAGATGCAAACTTAATTGTTCCATTAAGGAAGAGGAGAAGAAGGTCAAGTTTCCATTCTACATAATGGCTCTGCATTGACCATGTGTACTCTTTAGGCTATTTTGGAAGTCCTTTGTCAGGTTGATAATAACCTCAGGTATGTTCTTTGAAGTAATTTCTAGCTGTTTGTACTCTGTTTTGTTTTCTGAGATAAGTAAGGTGATTGAAGGTCTTCGAGGTCTCCCATGCTTCCATAACTGTTGTTCTGACAGTATTTTAAGGCCTCTGTCAGTGTTCGATGGAAGATGGAAGAGGTCACGTAGATAGTCCCTTCTTGGAGAAAGATGTTCTACTGACATTGAAACACAGATATGGCTTGTTTGTGTGCTTTAGGCCTTATTAGGCCTTTCTAATCATATTATGGTCTTCAAACTGTTTCTTCATCCTTTAAACACTGGATTAAAGAATTTAATCTTCAACAATGGGCTTTTAATCCCTTTTAAACTGTCACTGATACTCTTTTCTGCTTCTGTGATGGTCTTTCTCTGCTCTAGATCACCATTACAATGATAGTGGAGACAGAATGAGTTCATCACTCTATAAACCCTGCAAAAACACAATAAAACTATTATAAAATCTAAGGGGAGTGAGGGGAGGAATGTTTTGGAAGCCTGTGGAAATGGTGGCACAGCAGTGAAAATGGAGGATGTAGGTGAAAAAAAGGATAAAAATCATGGCAGAATGGAAGAAAATTGGCCTGATGGTCTGGTGCGAGGACAGTTCCAGACCATTGGATTGGATTAAACAGAGGCAGTTTACAACCGATATTGCTCGAGGAAGAGGTTATATGGATGATCAGAAAGGTTACATGGCACAACGCCAAGAAACTAAGTTTTAGACTAAATTAGGCGAAAAAATTCGCTTTAGTGTTAAACATAAAAGTTTAGCACCAGGACAAATACAAAGGAAAATAGGTTAAAATGAATGAAATCGGGGTATTTGGTGGTGGGACCGAGAGGGAAGAGGGATATTGAACGTGGACCATTGGATCACGAAAGAGATCAATGGTGGAGATCTTCCGATGAAGTCCTTTGGAAGGTCCGATGAAAATAATATGGATGGGAACGCAATGAAATGTGGGTTGTTGATCTAGATCAAATGGACGCTTGGGATTAAAGTAGGAATATATCGGGGAGAAGTGGCTTTTTATAGGAAAACTACTTGTTTCACATGGCTCTGAAGTGGTTTTGAAATTTTTCCGAAAAAACACGAAATGCCTCACTATTTGACACATGTCCCCCCCAAAACCGCTATTATCATGTAATTTTGAAACATTAAACCTCAAACACAAAAATTCCGCAATATGTATTCTCATCCGTTGGATGAAAGGCAGAGAGATCTGATGGTCGGAATGAGAGCGTGATATGGAAAGATGCACGGGCAGTAAGGTGGTAAGGATTTAAGGGGATTAAATCCTGACCGTTGGATCTACAGAATGGACGGCTAAGATTTGATAGGGGATCGGCTGAAAAGTGGAACGGAGGAAGGGGAAGGCGGAGCGTGATGAAATCTGGACCGTCAAATCTGGAGGAATGGACGTCCAGGATTTAATCGCATCGGAGAAAGGTAGTGGGCCAAAAATCCGAAGTTTTGATTTTGCGATTTGCGATTTAGCGCAGACCGTCGGATCATTGGAGAGATCAACGGTTGAGATTAGATCAGAGGGAGAATGAAGGAGGGAAAAGGAGGTGGAGAGTGATCGAATCCTTGCCATTGGTTCTTCTGGATTCAACGGTCAGGATTGAATCGGAGGATCGCAAATCAGAGGGAATGAAGGGGTGGCAGCTTAAGATTTTGCGATTGGCGATCATGCAGGGGCCATCAGATTAGAGGGGAGATCAACGGTCCATATACAATCAGAGGGATATGGAAGAGAGGTGATGGGCGCGCTGTGATTTCAGCGCTAGCCATCGGATCTGTAAAGATCGATGACGGAGATTGAATCTGTGGTTGAGCGGAGCAAACTCATAGCATTGGAAGATTTTGGAAAAACAAAGGAAAAGGCATTAATTGAAAGCTCTGATTGCGATTAGTGCCTGAAGGCATAGCGCCTGGTTCTGGCACCGGGTTATATGCAGAGAAAGGGGCTACGGGCTAAGCCGAAAGGGGCTTAAGTCCTAAATGTAAAAAGGGGATTTTTAAGCCAAAATGAAGGTTTTTAAGGCTCATAAAGGGGTTCTGATAGAGGAAAAAAGGGGTTTTTAAACCAAATAAAGGGAGCTATAAGGTTTAAAAAGGGAATTTTGATGGTTTGGAGGGTTAATGAAGGGATTTTGTAAGATTTTGAAAGGGGAAAAAGGAGGTGAAAAAGGAGGCTCTGTGGGAATGAAATAGGGCAAATGGAGGCCTCTTTAAGAGCAGTTTCTTTCACAGAACAACAGGGATTTTTCAATGGAAATAGTAGTGAAGATCTCTTCAAAGGAAAAAGACACATAGAGGTTTCAAGAATGAAATATTTTCAAGGGAAATGTTTCTCTTGAAGACTCGGAAACAATTTTAGCCACCTATTTGCTATGTCAAAAATTTATAGGTGGCTAACATAACACAGATTGATGTATTTAATGGAATCAGTCCTTTCTTTGTGTAATTTATGATAAGAGTAGTCTATGCATGGTTGTGGTGTATTTTCACTAGATAATAGATGATAATATGGATATGAATATCATGGTTCTAGTTAGATCTTACTTCAATAAGGTCAAGACATGCCTCGAGTGAGACTCCTTGCTCTCCCTTTAACAAGGTGAAAATGTTGGCGTTTTCCTAGACTATAGTGGGACCTTGTTGGCCTATAAGCCTGAACTCGAGTCTTGCTCTGAATTCATTATTTTTTCCAAAATTACTAGGTAACATTTATACCCTTGTTGAATGTGGTTAGTTTTGTGGGTTGTATTTGTCTCTGGTCTTATATAGGTTTCATGGTGATTAATTGGTTGGGGAAGGTGAATGTTTCATTTAATTTCATCTGATGAACCTTGTATATTGGTACTTGGCTACTTGCATTGTTATGGTTGGCCCCTAGCTAAACGGTTGGATTGTTGACAATTATTTGTCGAAACAGGGGCTCTTATGCCCTCCTTCATCCATGTTCAACTTGGTTATCTATCCTTCCCTATGGATATTAATTCCCTAGGTTTTAGAAATTACTTCTAGAGAAATATATATTAATCCTAGGGTTTGTTTGTTATTTGTGGTGCCACTAGAATATTTGTTTTAAGTACTTTGCCAAGGTTTGGCTAGGGTTCGTTTGTTATTTTTGGTGCCATTGGAATATTTTTTTTAAGTACTCTGCTTATTTTATGTTAATAGAGGTTAAAATTACTCATCCATTGATCTGTAATCTGGAAGTACTTGAAAATGTGTGCAAGGTATCCATTTCCATTAATTAAATGTGTGCAGAATTCTCCATGTCTTGTTGCATAAAACAAAGTGTTTTTTGGTAACTATATAAGAGTTTATGTGTGAAGGCAAGTTAATGTAATTTTCTGTTTAACATATTAAATCAGAAATGTACAGCAATATAACATCAGCATAACATGACACAAATGTTTGATGAGAAGTTCACCCCTCTTGGGCTATGTCTGCTGGATCAAGTTTCCCAAAATGAGCTTTTCCTCTTGTATTAAAATGCTTCAAAATGATAATAAAAGTTTAAAATTGTATCAATAGACAAATATGAATGCAAATACTGATTCAGAAGACATGAAAAAGCTAAGAATTCCTTTCCAAATTCACTAAATAGTGAAGAATTACCATAAACAGTGACTTCTTCAATAAGGCCCTAATGGCTCTTTGAACTCCTATGAAGCTTTTTGGGCTGTAGAAGTCCTCAAATAGGTCTGAAACCTCTTCCATTAGGTTCATAAGGTCGAAATTAGCTGAAAATGATCTTTGGTTCACCTCAAACAGAGAGGTACAACTCAAAACAACTCCAAATCCAAAATGGCCCTGATGGCCCTGAAAACTCTCCTGAAAATTTTTGGGCTATGAAATTATTCAAACAGTTATAAAACCTCTTCCATTAGGTTTAGAGGGTGGAAATTATCTGAAAATGGTTTTTGGATCACCTCAAACAAAGAGGTACAACTCAATACAACTCCATTTCCCAAATGGCCCTGATGGCTCAAAAAGCTTCCTTGAAGCTAAAATGGCTGTAGAACACTACTACCTCTAGAACCTATCCCAATGGCTCTGGAATGCTTAAAATAGTCTAAAATGACTTTTTTTTTACCACAAATGGTTAAGCATAGCCCAAAACAACTCCAACTCCCTCTTGGCCCTCATGGCTCTCATTGCTTCCCTGAAGAAAAAGGGGCTGAAGATCAACTCCAATGGCTCTGTAACTGGTTCCAATGGATCCATAATCCTCTAAATACCTAAAATAAAAAACAATTTCGTCCAAAAAGGTTCTGTAATGGAGAATTTATCCTCCAAATAGTATTTTTCCCAATGTTAATTAAAAATCCCACTAAATGTGGGAGAACTGGAGTTAGCATCAATAAATTTGGCCAACTGGCCGAAAAAAGAGGCTTGGCGCTAAAATAGTTGGATTTGTTTGCAATAACATTTAAAGGTTAGTGGGAGTGGTCACATGGACCAAACCCCTGTCGGTGGAACCGTTTGCATTAACGGTTTTAAAAACCGTGGCATATAAATGACATACGTAACCGTCGCCACAATGCATGTGAACATGGTGCATTAAACTTAACCGTTGGGGTTTAACGTTATCTGTCAGGTTAGAACTGTGGTTCCAAGCCTTGGTCTTATGGATAAGGGGCTGGCCCTTAGGGGCTAGCCACCTTTGCCGCCCAAACAAACATTTTTCAAACTTCAAATATACGCGCCATTTCTCATAGGTTAAGACCTATCACCTAGACTGGTTATTTAAGTGCTTTGGTTTTCGGGGGCTAGTCCCGTGTTCAATTCCGTTTGGCAAAAAACACAACCTCCAATTCTCTTACTAGGGGGCCACGTGGCGCCCTTCGGGCCTGCCACATGGAAGCCTGTAATTGGTCAAAATCAAAAAAGTGAAACCTTAATATAATCACAGATTGCCACTTGTCACTGCAGGATTGGCCCAAGTGGAATATTCCTTTTTAAAATTTTTAAAATTTGGAAGTCAAACCTGGTCAAACTAGTCTTTTGCATGAAATTGTGAATTTTCAAACTTGAATAACTTTCACATACCGTGTCGGATTTGAGTGTCGTTTGCGGCGTCAGTATCATATCACTGAGGCCTATCCGGTCATTCAAGTTGCAAGTTATTTTGAACACTTTTGATTTTGAGCTTTTTCCATAGCTCGGACTTGAGCTCCTGATCACACCTCCCAAATGAGAAGCTTTTGGACCCCAAAATCTCACTGAAATGCTGAAACTAAACTGTAGTACAGAAAATGAGAGAATAACAACATCCTCTTCTCTTCAACCTCCAAAAATTTTCCTGACTTGCCAACTATTCACATGGCAAATTTTGCTGAATGAGCCATGTACTTGTGCTAAATCCCGACCAAGTTTTCTCACCATACCAATCTACCATTCTAAAACCAGCAATGAACCTTGCTAAAATTTGTGCCCTCTTTTCTTGCATACCTTTCCATCTCATGGAATCTTGCACTACATTGCACCGACACTTCATTCTCTGCACCAATCGACACCAAAGGCATCTTGTGCAACATGTGACATCAACAACAAGTTGACCTAAAATGTGCTATACAATTGACACAACCATCAATGTAAAAAGTGTTCCCATTATCGACACAAGTCGACTAACATGTGTAACACGATCGACACAAGTAGACAATCATGTGTAACAAAATTGACATAAGTCAATAAATAGGTGTGACATAATCGGCACAAGTCGACTAAAAACAAGATACATCTTGACAAACACATGTGTATGTATCATGTACAATGAACTATATACAGTTCGCTATTTACACATACAACCTCTATGTACATGTGCAACTTCAACTCTTCTTTTCAAATACCATCAAGTACATCATCCCAAAAAACATGTAGGTGACTAAGAGCTGAACTTAAAGACATTTCTGCAATATAAGTGAGTACCTTACTCATCTTTTACACCTCCATGGAGAAATTTTGCAACAACAAAGTAATTCCTTCAACTGAAACTTCTTTTACATGCAATATTGCATCAAATTTTCAACTGAAATACATACATACCAATCTAAAATTTGCATGTACAAAATGAAGATAACTTACTGCATTAAGAAGTTAATCCACTTCCTACCAAGCCAACTCCATGGTGTCTTTTGCGGTTGCAATACACCTTCATGTGAATCTTCCATTTCCACATCGATAATGGAATCCATAGATCCACTTACGCCAAGATTTTTGTCTTCTAGCTGCATGTGCTTTGGACGACTTGTTGGATGCAAAGTCCAACAATGAAAGACATCATGTCCCTTCCTTTGACAAAATGTGCAACTCTTAAATAGTTTCTATGAAAGTTTTCTTTGTCTCTTCTACTTCCCCTGTGCTTTCTTTTTCAACTAGCAACTTGAAGAGACATGGTTAAATCCACCACACAATTCGCAACAAAAATTTCTTTCATTTGAACAAGAAAAATTATCATTCTTTGCTGAAACATAATAAAATTGATCATGTGAATAATTATACCTCTTTTGCTGCATGGAATTTCCATCCTTTTTGTCTTCTAAAGACAATGAACTAGTAGAGGAGACATCTTTCCTTTTCAGACTTTCATCATAGTTCTTGTCTTGAAAATTGATTGAACTTGAAGGCTCGCGATAAGCGACATGTTTACCCTCTACTTGCTGCAATGATGGCTTAAAAATATGGCAATCACCCTTAAAAAAAATTTGACATATGTGCATTTTAGAACTTGGAATAAAGGTTCTCTTTAAATTTGCATCACATGCATTCAAGGATTTGAAGAATTCGCCATTAAACTGCACATATCCAAGACCAACATTCTTGGGTTGCTCCTCAACTGAAATAGGTTCAACCATTCCTTGTGCATGCTTTCCCAAACCTTTTCCTTCTTGATAGCCCATTTTAAACATTAATTTGGACCCGATTCCCCTTGTATGTTTTTCAAAAGAACCAACACACTTTTCAATGGAGGAAATTGAAGACAAGTTGGAATGGTTTACCTCTTCCTCACGCTTGCTCTTGGAAAAAGATTCTTGAGCTTGAAGGAGTTGTTTCTCCATGTCATGCAGTCTTTGGAGAATTGCTTCCTTCTCATCCTTCATAGCCAACAATTTTGCATGAAGCCTAACACTTTCTCTTTGATCCTTAATTAGAATTTGCACCATGTCCTTCACCTTAATGAACTCATTCTTCATGTCATCATTGAAGAATATCGTGAAGGAGGAAAATTTTCTTGTAGAAGAAGTTGACATTATGTAAATGGTCAAATTAACAAAAGGAACTTCCAAAGAAAATTTCTCAAAGTTTCCAACAAGTGACAAGCTTTTAACCAAATGTCTTTACAGACCCCTTCTTATTCAAGCGGCCATAAAACACAAACTCCAATAGCTTTTGTAGCAAAAACTAATCAAGTGGGTTTGTTTTTCAAAGATAATCTTGAGGTAATTTGGGGTAAGGAAATAGCCTACAAATATTTTTTCCTTTCCAAGACTTAGCTATCAACAACTATCTTTTCAATTCAAGCAAACTCATACAATCAACCATTTTGCAACCAATAAAACAGTCAATATTTTACAATGTTTTAACACCTTTTGCACAAAAAAATGCTCAACCTAAGCTCAACCTGTGCTTTGATAGCATCTGATCTGCAATATTGAAGTACTTGAAAATGTGTGCAAGGTATCCATTTCCATTAATTAAATGTGTGCAAAATTCTCCATGTCTTGTTGCATAAAACAAAGTGTTTTCTAGTAACTGTATAAGAGTTTATGTGTGAAGGCGAGTTAATTTAATTTTTTGTTTAACATATTAAATCAGAAATGTACAGCAAGATAACTTAAGCATAACATGATACAAATGTTTGATGAGCAATTCACTCCTCCTGGGCTACGTCTATTGGATCAAGCCTCCCAAAATAAGCTTGTCCTCTTGTATTAAAATGCTTCAAAATGCTAATACAAGTTTTAAAATGTCTCAATTGAAACATCTGAATGAAAATACTGATTCAGAAGACATGAAAAAGCTAAGAATTCCTTTCCAAATTCACTAAACAGTGAAGAATTACCATAAACAGTGACTTCTTCAATAAGGCCCTCACGGCTCTTTAAACTCATATGAAGATTTTCAGGCTCTAGAAGTCCCCAAAAAGGTCTTAAAGCTCTTCCATTAGGTTCATAAGGTCGAAATTAGCTGAAAATGATCTTTGGTTCACCTCAAACAGAGAGGTACAACTCAAAAAAGCTCCAACTCCAAAATGGCCCTAGTGGCCATGAAAACTCTCCTGAAGCTTTTCAGGCTTTGAAAGTCTTCAAAAAATTTTGAAACCTATTCCATTAGGTTAAGAAGGTGGAAATTATCTGAAAAAAACTTTTGGATCACCTTAAACAAAGAGGTACAACTCAATACAGCTCCATTGCCCAAATGGCCCTAATTGCTCAAAAAGCTTCCCTGAAGCTAAAATGGCTGTAGAACACCTCTAATACCTTTGGAACCTATCCCAATGGCTCTGGAATGCTGAAAATAGTCAAAAATTACTTTTTTTTTACCACAAATGGTTAAGCATAGCCCAAAACAGCTCCAACTCCCTCTTGGCCCTCATGGCTGTCATTGCTTCCCTGAAGCAAAAGGGGCTGAAGATCAACTCCAATGGCTCTGCAACTAGTTCCAATGGATCCATAATCCTCTAAATACCTGAAATCAAAAACAATTTCATCCAAAAAGGTTCTGTAATGGAGAAGTTATCCTCCAAACAATATTTTTTCCAATGTTAAGTAAAAATCCCACTAAATGTGGGAGAACTGGAGTTAGCACCGATAAATTTGGCCTACTGGCTGAAAAAGAGGCTTGGCACTAAAATAGTCGGAACCATTTGCAATAAAATTTGAAGGTTAGTGGGAGTGGTCACATGGACCAACCCCTCGTCAGCGGAACCATTTGCATTAAGGGTTTTAAAAACCGTGGCATATAAATGACATACGTAACTGCCGCCACAATGCATGTGAACACGGTGTATTAAACTTAACCATCGGGTTTTAACATTATTCGCCAGGTTAGAACTATGGTTCTGAGCCTTGGTCTTATGGATAGGGGGCTAGCCCCCTTTGCCGCCCAAACAAACATTTTTCAAACTTCAAATATACGCACCATAACTCATAGGTTAAGACCTATCACCTAGACCGGTTGGTTAAGAACTTTGGTTTGTGGGGGCTAGTCCCATGCTCAATTCCATTCGAAAACAAAATTTTACGCAACCTCCAATTCTCTGACTAGGGGGCCACCTAGCGCCCTCCAAGCCTGCCACGTGGTAGCCTGTAATTGGTCAAAATCACCAAAGTCAAACCTTAATCCAATCACAGATGGCCACTTGTCACTGTAGGATTGGCCTAGATGGAATATTCTAGGGAATATTATAGAAATATTCCTTTTTTTAATTTTTCAAATTTGGAAGTTAAACCTGGTCAAACTAGTCTTTTGCATGAAATTGTGAATTTTCAAACTTGAATAACTTTCACATACAATGTCGGATTTGAGTGTCATTCATGGCATCAGGATCGTATCGCTGAGGCCTATCCGGTCATTCAAGTTGCAAGTGATTTTGAACACTTTCAATTTTGAGCTTTTTCTGTTAGGAATCTATAATCAGCAAGATTGGCAAAGTCCGATCACAGAAACAACATCATTTCAACCAACTTTGGGATTCTAGGATCTAGCCCTCCTGAATCCGGAGAGGGATCTCTCCAATAAGTGCAAAGATGGATTTTGTCTTTGAAGTTTGTTTGTTTTTTGGATGGTTGAGCATGATTACTGTTTGAGGTGGAAATTCCTGAATTCAAAGAGTTTCAAAGGTGAGAAGTTGCAAGCAATTAGAGTAAACTTTGGCCAAAAAGATAGATAATTGCAGGTTTTAGTCCATTGGGCTATAGAGTCACAATAGGGTTTAATTGGAACAGCAAGAGGCAAGAGTGGTCCATGGGGCAAGTCATCTATGTCTAAGGATCTCTTTGAAGTTTGATTTATGGAATGAAATGATACAACAAGAAGGAAAATTAAACAGATGCAGAACAAAGAGCAGCCTAGGATCTGGTAAGTACTTTTAAACTAGCCAGCCTTTGACAAACACTTGAGAAGAACATAAAAGCAAACTAGGATCTGGTAAGTACTTTTAAACTAGCCAGCCTTTGATACACTTTCAATAGAAAACATTTTAAAACAAAGGGAAACTTGAAGGCAACTGTTGGAGTAGAAACTAGCGGGTCGGGCTCACCACAAATCCTCTCCTAGCTCTGCTTTACTTGGTTACTCTCAAGACCAACACAAAGATAACATAGAATGGCCTAAGATCTGGTAAGTACTTCTAAACTAGCCAGCTTTTAACACATTCCAAGGGAAATATTCAGACAGCCTTTGGAAATAAAACAAGGACCAGGGCATACCATATCTTCCATAGTTCATCTCTACTTAACTAATACTGAACATAACATTCAAGAATAATATTTAGCTAAGGAAATAAGACGAGGGAATGCCAGAATTCCTATGCTTAAACTGAATTAAATCATTCCTAAATAACATAGATTGGAAGAAAACATATATATAAAGATTTTCAGTCAGAGAAGGTTACTGCTATACATTGGATCCTAACTCTATGCATTCTGTTTCTTTATAAGAGAATATGAAACACAGTGAAAATAGAAACAAAAGAACAAGTTACAATTAGAGAAACATCGCCATCAACATAGACCAAGATCCCATAAATCAGCTTGTATTGATGCTCCAAACTAGTTACAGCTTTAGTCCAATGCTTGAGTTTAGCAATAATCTACTCATCTTAGCCTAACTTATCTATTACAAGCAGAGCTCCAAGAGCCAGTGAACACTATTTATAGTCAGAATTTTAAGCTTAAATGTATTTCAAAGTTCTGCAACCAATGGTTTCTCATCTTCTACAGAGGTATTTATAGAATAATGAGGAGGTGAGATGTGATAAAAGATCTCTCAGGACAATTAATACAGATTCAAGACTTCTCGTCCTTTGAGGGGCTCGATGGAGAAGTTAACAAACATTCTGTCTGCATTAACTGTTTTACATTTATGAATTAAGCTCAGTGGGAGCTTTTATTGACTTTAAGGCTCTGTGTCATATTTGGAGTAACTCTGCAGATATTTTTGCATTAATTTTCCTTGCAGTAGTAACTCTCTGGCTGCTCTGAGGGGATTATCTTCATTTGATCAATAACTCCAGCCTCTGTTTTGAATGCTTTGAGGCACAGGTGGCACTTATGGTAGTTGAGGAATCAATTCACCTCAATGGAGGTGGTGGACGCCTTTCTGTCAGTTAAACACTTATGATTTTCTTTTAATTGTGTTTTATTTCTGGGAATTCGGCTTTTGATAATCATTCTTAGCCGTAATTCCCAAATCTGTCTTCAATATTCTATTTCTATTACGCTCGTCTTCAACACTAATACTCTTTTAAATCATGTTTTAAACACAGTGTCTTGTCGATGTGCAGGGCCATGCAGGGCTCTTCATGGTATCGTCACCCATAAAGCATTGATAAAACGTGGAGTGGAGCCCTTTTAATCCCTTTCCCTTTGATAACCATAGGCCAGAAGATCGTGACCTTTGGTCTTATTTTCCTTCGCAGTATGGGAAAAACTTGCGAAAAAAACAAAACATTAAGAAATCCTGCGTAATTAGGTTAAATTGCTTTGGAGGCTTCGGGGAGGAGCGTAGCCATTGGATGAAAGCATCCAACGGTGGAGATCTACATAGAAAGGAAAAAAGGAGAGCGGGAGAAGAATAAGGCATAGTGATTTTGGACCGTTCGATCCGGACACGTGGATGGTCCGGATTCAATCGGAGAATTGCAATCAGGGGATCACAATCGGGGGTGGCGAGCGAATGGAGCGATTGAAACATGCGATGCGACGAAGCGCAAGCTGTCGATCTAAAGGTTAGATAAATGGTGGAGAATGAATCAGGGTATGGCTAATCGGCGGGAGAAACAAGTGGACGCGATGTGAAAGTTGCGATGTGATGGAGTGTTGGTCGCTTGATCGGCTTTCGATCAACGACGGTGATTTGTTTTAGAACAGACCGGCGGTATGACCCTTATAATATATAAAAACTCAAACTTTGGAATAAAACAAATGTTTTATGCTTCGGGGGCAGAAAATATGTATAAGGTGGATAGGCGCCCGATTGCGGGGCCTTTGGACTTTACGGAATGTAATATGCTCGGGGCGTACATAAAACAAATGGGCCAATCGTAATCGGGCCATCGGGCCTGGTCTTTCAATCAACCCATTTGAATATTTGCGATGCGATTGGCGCCCGGGATATTTAACACTTGGTCCCTGGTGGAAAGTCATATGAAATGAAAAGGTGAGGGGAGAGTTTATATGTATTTATATGTATAATTCTGGATCGCATCAGAAAGTTTGACGCGGCCTTTTCAATCAACCCATTGTATTTTTCTCTGATTTCTATTGTGCAATCAGTCTTTCAATATACCCATTTAAATATTCAACACGTGACTTTGTTTTTTTTAGTTTAAACTTTGGGAAAGTGGGTTTTAAGACTTTACAAAATAAAAATGGATCGGGAACGAAATATCACAAGGTTTAAGCACCAAGGCGGGCTTTATGGTTTATATGAAAAATAATATAATCGGGGGTCTTATAACAGAAAGGTTAATCACATCGGAACTTTTGGACCATGGCAAAGACTTGCGTACTTTGAACATTTGGGATACGATAAGCATCATGAGGGGCTTAGCACCTAGTTCCAGGGTGTGGGCATGTGGGGGAAGTGGTTAGGACTTAGCCCACGGGGGCTTAAGTCCTTAGTTAGTAAAGACTTGTTTTTATGAAGTCTTTCGAAGTTTTCAATGGTTTTGGGGGTTTCGGTAAGGTTAAAGAGTGAGTCTTGAACTTTGTGAAAGTGATTTTCATGAAGGGAAGAAAAGGAATCATGAAATAAAAGGAGTTTTTATGGAGAAAAAGGGGAGAAAATGAAGGTTAGTTTTGAGTGGGAGAAGGGGGAAATGATGGTTTATCATCAGTTTCTTCTCATGAAATCAACAGAATTTTCCGAGTATAAAATGGAAATAGTAAATGAAGATTTTGAGACAGAGGCATGAGGCCTTCAAGAGTCTTCAAGAGCCAACATTTTTTAGCAATGAAATTTGTTCCTTGAAGACTCAAAAAAAGTCTTAGCCACCTTTTTCTATAACAAATATTATAGGTGGCTAAAATTTTCCATAACTCAGACTTGAGCTCCTGATCATCCATGCATGCGTGGTCATCGTGGGATTGGAGGTCGTGGGAAATATATTTGTTCTTAGGTTGAGATGAGGGTTCAAGAGGAAGTTTCAATCTACCACTCTACAACATCTTTGAGTACGAGGGAGGAAAATCAGACGCTTGAGAGACATGTTTGCCAAGACATACAAGTTTTCTTAGATTTAGAATTAATATATGAGGTAGCTCACTGGCTCCTTGAATCTAGCCACACTAGGGGAAGGAGTAACGAATATATTCATGCCATTCCACTCTATTGATAGTTAAAAAATCTATTGTGACGAGTGCCAAAGAAGAATCATGAAGTTATGAATGACATCATCTCCTTCCTAAATGACATTCAATGAAGCTAGTGGAAAATGTAGGAAAGTTTGTATAGGTTGGAAGCTCGAGTAGCTCGCATGGTTTAATATTCCTAAATTTTCACATGATATTTGGAATATTAGAGTTCTTAATTTTCTTAATTAATTAAGTAAAAAAAAGGGTGGAGGGACCCCATTGTATCTGCTACAACACCACCCAAAATTTTGGGTATATTCAAAATTTTGGGTCCCCCTCTGCTCGCTCAGCCATTAGGGTTTCGACCCAGCCTTTATTCAGTGATACCCCCTTGATCTATTCCAACTACCAAACCCTTTCACCGCATCCACTTGCCTTAATGTCTCATCAATACACCAGGGCTTGGGGGTCTGCTGCTTCAAAGAGCATTGAAAGTCCTTCCATGGATTCAAAGATAGGTTTCCCCTACATTGTTATGGTAGCAGCCTCAGACGTGCTTGATCCATTTCCAACCCCTCGCAAACCTTCTCACCATCATGACAAGGTACTTGCACTGAAATCATGTCATGTGGGGAGGTATCTTGTGAAACGACTGAGATCATGCATGTACTTGAGTGGAAGTTTGCGTGCACATTAAATGCATAACGTATGTCCATTAGAATCACCTTCACCATGGATTTTTGGCATTCTATTTGGGTTCTCCTTTGGGCTTGTGGTCACATGTTAATTGTTCTAAATCTAAGGACATCATTCGCTAATAGTAACCATATACTAATTGATATTATAATGTGTCAGACAGGTCGAGCCCGTGAAGGATATAATCAACAATATCACCACACCACCCCACTAAAGGAAAGAAATTAAAGTTAAACTTACAAAAGCTCAATTGTGGAACATGACACATTCATTTTTGTCCTATGTAGGGATGAGAACAAAGGCTACATCTGAGACCTTTTCAAGGCAGATGAAAAGTGTAAGAGTATTCGAGCTTGAATATAGAGGGTGGGAAATATGTGGCACCTATAAGCAAGGAACAAAAGGTGTGCTAATGGGGGAGAATTTTGATCATGGGTAAGCCACATTTTTTCTTATGTATGGCCTCATTCCTAAGGAGCTACTTGTAGAGGGAAATTACTTGTGCAATGCTGAATAATATTTCAAACCAAAGGGGCGATCTCATTCTTCACACGTACAAAAGCCATAGTTAAAGGGAAAAGGAGGGATTGTAATGGCTACACTTTATGGAATGTTTTAAAGGCCATCAGCCAACATGGTCATAAAGCCAGTGCCATAAAACATGTACCTTATTAAGCAACCAAGGAGCCATATTTTGTGAAGTCTGGAAGGTTGTTGCATGACTCAAGCATCTTAGTGTATCATGACTCTAGGCCACACAAAGGAGAGAATGCGCTTCCCAGTGAAGACCATTTGTGGCCAGTCCAAGAGGAGGATTGTGATTGGATCTAATAGTCGTAGAGTCGCATATGCTGAAGGAGTGACGTGGAATGTGACTTGTGGAGGTTGCAACTTAGCGACCTCATTGAGTCGCGTTGCCGGGACTACATCCACGCAACTATATCCACGAGATGTGTTTTTAAACATCCGACCAAGTCATGAGACCAAAGTGGAAATACATTCAACCTACAGGCTATCAATATTGTCTGGAAATACCATAGGGTTCAACCTTCGAATGAGACAACGACTACTTGTGGGAACCATACTTGAAATCGTGCATGGCATCGACATGCATGCGAGAAACACAATTGGTGCAGGCACAACAATAGGAGCCCCTGTGTTTAGAAAAATCTAAGAGAACATGACATATTAGCCTCAGACACAAACTCGCAGAGCGAATCCATCAATTGCAAGGCTAAAAAAAATGCCAAGTATATTTATAGTGCCAGCTCATATCTCAAGTTTCTTTGAAAGCATTTTTTCGTTGATATTTTGTCTTTTTTGGCCTTTCGAAATCGAAATATGTTTGCAGGCGCTCTTGTCTCAAAGATTTAAAATTTACGGTCAAGGCTACTATGAGCATTCGCACTTTCCCATGAAGTCTCTATCGAAATTCACACATTCATGGGTGGTGCCATGACCATGATTGCCAAAGTATGCATGCATGGTCGCAAAAAAGCACTCCCATCTCGCCTAGTCGCAACATTTTCCATCATTCAAGAGATGCGACCCAACCTTGGTGCGACTACGCGACCTCTCCCGATTCATAAGGTCACAAACAATTGCACCCAAGAGAGGCCACAATTTGTGTGACTCTCTGACTGTGCGACCTCCGCCCAAGATTGTGACCTCACACAAATTCAACACCCCTACACATCAAATGATCAATCACACTCTCAAGCATTCAAACCCCATAGGGTGGGCATGCACTCAGATTACAGTAGGTGGTAGGCACCTTTAGGGGAATTATCATCAGATGCAAAGATGTATGGAGATAGAGAACATCGGTCATTGAGTTTCCTTGACAACATATGGTCAAGGTGCCATAAGAATAAGAAAAATACCCACCTTTGTGCGTAGTTGAGCAAACACAAGGGATGCGCCAGGGAAATATGCACATATACACATACTGGCTATGTCAAGGATGCAATAGCACATCACATTTAAAGCCATGCAAATAATATATAGACAGTTACCAAGAAAAAACCACGTGAAGGGTTTGAGAAATATGTTAGGTGAAAATAAGATTTATTCGATCCTGCATTAGTGCCAAGTCGCAGAGAAGAAGGGAGTGTTGGGTAAAATAACATAGGGTCACCATATGCAGATCACAGACACTAATAATACTGCAACATGACAAAAGAACACACAGGGGTATAAACTAACATCATTTGTTTGAATCACTCTTTCAATAATTGAATATGCCTCTAGCATCAATATCTGGTTATAAAGACATGTGACCCATGTTATTTGTCTACAGATAGAAGCTATTTATTTTCACGGCAAAAGATAGGGTCCCTGGTGAGCAGGGTGGATCCTTACAAAGCTTGATGAACTTCACTATAGGTTCAATGGCACATCTATCACCACTCTATTCGCGTTGGACTAGTACCAGGGAAAGACATCATGTTATACAAGGTCGTAGGTCACAGATGGCCCCAAGTCGCTGGTCGTAGATGACCCCAGGCTGTGGGTCACAAATGACCTCAGGTCATAGGTCGCGAGTGACCCCAGGTCATAGGTCACATGTGAACCAGGTCGCAGGTCACAAATGACCCTAGGTCACAGGCCGCAAATGGACCAAGTCGCAGCTAGCCCAATAGTTGGGAAGACCAAAAGTCAAAGGCAACTCAAGAGTCATCTCAGCTTATATGTACAACTTCGGGAAATCAGCAGAGGACCTTTTTTAGCTCTCCAATTGAAGCCAGGACGAGACAGTGAATTGGTGCTTGAGAGCTAAAGGTACTCAACTCTTGGTATCAAGTAGAGAGAGAGGTAGCGAGGCTAGGGTTTTGGTATCATGCATTGAGATGAATAGCCCATGTTCCACTATTGGGTTTTGACGATTTGTAAATATGTATTTGAAGTTGTAGCAACATTAATAATATATTCTCTTTTCCGGCATTGATTCACATGCTTTCTTGTGGTGATAGTACTAGCTGTCTAATATTTCACTATGTTTGTACATGTGCTTTCATGCATGCAATTGGTTGTGAACTAATTCACAGTGGTTGCACGTACATTTGCTTTCAAATCAATGTTTATTTGTTCCTTGCCATGTCATTGATCTATTGTGAACTAATTTTCAATTAAATTCTGGCGTGTTTTCTTTCATGTATGTTTGACTGGGTTTTTCGGCTCATCGATCCCATTCACAATGTACCCCCTTTTATTTTGCTGCTTAGACTTTCTTGTATATTTGTTTGTGGTTCATCAATATTGGGCTGATTTTTCTTCACTGATTGGTCATTTCACCTTTACCTTCACTTCATTATCTTCTCATCCTACAACCAAGAGTGGAAACACTTATGGCGACAGCCAGGCCCACATATCAGATGGGGTTCATATCCCAAACAGCGTGAGGTATAATTGGTACCTTTTATCGAGGAGACCCCCTTGTTGTTGACAATACAATTCTATCTGTCAACAAACCCATAATCCTCAAGGATGAATAAGATCCACTTTTGATGTGTGAATGTGGATTAATTTAACATAAATCTAAATCATGGAGTAGTGGAGTAGCTCCATTAATGATAAAGAAATGGAGATCATGCCTCATTTATGAGATAGATCATGGAGGATGAAACAGTCAAATAAGATCATGGATCTTAATTGTAAAATCATGAGGATATTTGAAGAGGTCAAATGAGATCATAGTGCATTCAAAGAAGAACATAAAGCACTTTTGATTAATTAGTGGAGGAAGTGATGCATTTAATGCAGACATGATGGAGAGGGTGATCACCCCATGTGAACATGATGGAGGACATGTAGAAACAACACAGTCAACCATGGACACTTATGTCCACATGTAAAACACAGTTTTGGAGTGGGCCTAGGCTATGCAAGGCATATAATGAAGGTGAAGGCACAATAGAAGGTAGTTTTGGATACTTGGATTATTCTTGATCTATTTAGATCTGGATTTTTCAGGTGACAATTCCATGCACTCTTATGCTATTTAGCTAAGTTTGCAGTGTTGTTTAGCATAGGGTGTTCCTGAGTGGGAATCCCACCCTTACCCATAGAGGACTTGTGTGCCTTCTCTGAGAAGGTTTTCTATTGAGTTTTATTCCTTATCAGGCATTGGTGCCATATTCAGGAGGTTGCTTCTAGCATTCAGCTAGGAAACTGGTGGAGGATTCATCCTACCACTTTGTTCTTCACATTCAGTCTTCCAGGAGTAGCAGATCTATATTCAAAATTCAGGCCATTTGGTTTTACCTCCATGCAATAGCAGTCCCTTCAATAATTGTGTACTCCAGTCCTATAGATCTATTGGAGGAAGTAAGTTTCTAGTATTTCAGTTGGAAATCCTGTGAGGGTCCATCTCCTCACATTGGATCTATTGTTTCCATCACTCAGGAGCTAATTTTACATATCTAGCAGCAGGCTATTGAGCCTCCCTTTCTTACAACATAGTTTTCTGAAGTTGTTGTTCATCTAGAAACTATTTTCAGTGGAGGAGATTGGAGGAGCTATATCTTGATATTTTAGCTCATGGATCGAGTGAAGGGATAAACCCTTCTTACATAGATCTGATTGTGAATAATTGCATCCATCATATCATCATATTATGCAGCAAATATACATACCCAGCAGTGTATATGTGAAGCCCTAAGAGGGTGGTTTTCTTAGATTGACAGATCTAAGAAACCCTTTCTGGGTTATCTTGGGTATCCATCATAGAGCCCAAATCTTTGTTTTCAACATCATCAGAGCTCCTATACTTCCTAGATCTAACTTTCTATCTTTCTAGCAGTTTTTGTCCCAACAGTTGCAGCAGGGACATCGCAGTTTACCTTCCAGTAGTTTAGCAATTATGCAGTCCCTCTTGTGGGATCATTTCAGGGTAATTCTAGGCCATCTCTTTGGCTTGAGTGTCTCATATTTTTATCATTGTTGTACTTGCTATTCACCTCCTATGTAATAAAATGGCTCATCTTCTCTTTATATTCTTATGTTGTATTTAGATTAATTTTTTACTTCGTTGCAGTTCTTATATTGTGTTTTACTATTACTGCATTCTCCCTTTTGGGATATTACAGTGGTATCAGAGCATGATCTTTGGCTCATCTTATGGACACTTAATATTTTGCATCAAAAGAAGAAGCAGATAGATGAGATCTATCATGAAGGAGGATTGTATTTTTTCCACTCTTCTCTTTAGATCCATGCAATATCTCCCCAAAGAGGTCAAAAAAATGTAGAGAGAAAGGAAAAAGGAGGATCCAAGAATAAGGTTTGATGAGGAAGGTCCAAGCACTTCCTATCAGCAACAAAGAAAACCGGAGAATCATAGATCTCCACATAGATCTTCTATGCCCACTTTCTTTCAAGAAGGTGAATGGTATAGTCATGAAGAAAGAAGAAAAATGGAGCCTAAGACTCATGAGACTCTCAGTTTATATCTTGAAGAGTACAAATCAAAATCTAGAGCATTCAAGGAGAATCTAACTCTCCAACAATTCTTCAAAATCAAGGGAGAAAGAGGATCCTATAACATCAATAGAAGAAAGAGGCACAATAGATTTTATTTGCCTACATTTGATGGAACTTCCACAAGCACTTTTAAGGCTTGGAGGAAAGAGTTAGATACATTTTTCAGGCTACATCCTGTGGCTGAAAAAGAGGTTATCCAGATTGCAGCGCTTCATCTTTTAGGTGAAGCCAATGATTGTTGGTTTGGTCACATGGAGCATGCAAAGGTGACTAAGTATTCAGATTTCTTTCACAAGTTGAGAAAGAAGTTTGATGGGATAAAACTGGATATGTGTCCCAAAGAGACATTTCTTAAGGAAGCAAAGGAGGATGTCATTCCTGTCACTCTGGAAAAGGAGTCACTACATTCACCACCAGCTACAAAGGTACTTGTATCCAGAGAAGAGAGCCTTGCATATTTGCAAGGTAGTCTTGAGCTCTTCACATATAGAGTCCCATGCATGATTCAGGAGATGCATGAGGAAAAGGAGGTAGATTCCAGTGCTGGTACATTGATAGAATATCAGCCATCACTCTTACCAGCAGTTGGAGAGACCATTGTACCGATTGGAGGAACTCTTGAGGTCTTGCAAGAGGTTCCCACACATCAGTTGATCCAAGGTATGCATGCACATTCATATCATATTGTTTCAGTACCTCTTATTGAAACTCATGGGGAAATTCCATCAAGGCCATTGCATGAACAAGGATTAGAAAAACATGCTGATTTGGAACAGCAACATATCACTATGCAAAGGACCCTTGAGTTGATTAAGGAGGATATGAAGAGCTATCCCAGTTCATCATTGATGGGATACATTAAACCCTTTGAGTTGAAGTGTAGAGTTTCAGAATATGGGATGAGCATGAACCTATGTACAATGGTTGACTATGAGTTCAGCATTGTGCCTTGCCATGAGACAACAGTGATGAAAAAAGGGTCGAATTATTCTTGGAGAATTTTGAAGGTAGCTTCACTCATGAAGAAATGGAGGTAAAGATGATAAATGGTAGACATCTTGAGATGATGAATCTTTTCCCCTTTCTAGATGACACTTTCTCAATCGGCATCTCATAACTCAAAGAGAAACTTATACCTGTAGCAAATCCCAAACCTCATTGGTTTTGGAGGGCCATTGATGAGAAGAAGGTCTCATTAAGATATCTCATTGGAGGTGCACTTAAACATGTCATGGAGTGAAAATTTATTCATCATTTTGAGGAGAATGGTATTCTACAAAGGGAGGATACCATGTTTATGCATAACATCATTCATCATCCACATGGGGATGAGTGGGTGAGGATGATAAGCAAGGGTTTGCATGACCACTTGCAGATATATGACATGGGCCAGCAAGAAGCTTGGTTATGCTAGTTTATCTTGGGTGAGTTTGGTTACTACCCAAAGGCTCCTATTTCTTTGATCGATGCCTTGAAAAACACTCATGTAGTGAAGAAGGAGGCATGGTTGTATTAGTTGTTCTTGGGTGAGTATGGTTACCACCCAATAGCTCATATTTTCTCGAGTCATGCCTTGTGTATCAATGATAGTATGCAGCAAAGAAAGGCATGTTCATTTTGGTTGTCCTTAAGAAAGTTTGGCCATCACATGATATATCCTATGTCTATGTGTTTTATATTGTGTAAAACTTGGCATGGTACTCTCATGATGTGTATTGATGGTGTTTGGTTGCATTGGGCTGATGTGACATTACATATTTCTATCAGTATGTTTTTACTCCATGATGCACATGAGGAGGTGAAAAGGCAACAATATCTCTTGTTGTTTTGGTTGCTTTTGGGGGAGTTTGGCTTATCCATCTTGCATGGTGGAGATGGAGGATGGCAGCAAGAGGCCCTACTCTGGTGGTTACTATTGGGAGAATATGGTTTGAAATCTTTGTCTACCCATATGTCTCTATTTATTCTTTTGCATAATGTTGGAATGATGCTTGGATCCAACAAGGCCAACAAGGCTAAGGATGAGGGCATGTCAATGCTCATTCTACTTCATAAAGCATGGGATGAAGAGATGTTTTGTGATATGGAACTTTTAATTTGTGGAAAGAACCACTTTATATTATTTATCTCATTTATTGATGATGAGGTTGGACAAATTATGGTTGTCACTTGGTACTTCATGGAGAAAGGAGGACATCTACCATACAGTTGGAGGTCATTCTATGCATTCTTGAGAGACAACTTTGGAACCAAACATGCATAACACATTGCAGAAAATGGCGGAGGCCTTCCTTATGTGGATGCCATTTGGAGGGGAATAGATGGATCTGCATCTAATTTTGCATTTGCTTGAGGAAAAGAAACATTGACGGGGAGGACTGTAATATTCCAAAAATTTCACATGATATTTGGAATATTAGAGTTATTAATTTTCTTAATTAATTAAATAAATAAAAGGGTGGAGGGACCCATAATCCTCAAGGATGAATAAGATCCACTTTTGATGTATGAATGTGGATTAATTTAACATATATCTAAATCATGGATTAGTGGAGAAGCTCCATTAATGATAAAGAAATGGATATCATGTCTCATTTATGAGATAGATCATGGAGGATGAAACAGTCAAATAAGATCATGGATCTTAATTGTAAAATCATGAGGACATTTGAAGAGGTCAAATGAGATCATAGTGCATTCAAAGAAGATCATAAAGAACTTATGATTAGTTAGTGGAGGAATTGATGCATTTAATGCACACATGATGGAGAGGGTGATCACCCCATGTGAACATGGTGGAGGACATGGAGAAACAATGCAGTCAACCATGGAGACTTATGTCCACATATACATCGTAGTTTTGGAGTAGGCCTAGGATATGGAAGGCTCGTGATCTATATAATGAAGGTGAAGGCACAATAGAAGGTAGATTTGGATACTTGGATAATTCTTGATCTATTTAGATCTGGATTTGTTAGGTGACAATTCCATGCACTCATATGTTGTTTAGCTAAGTTTGCAGTGTTTTTTAGCACATGTTTTTCTCGAGCGGGAATCCCACCTTACCCATAGAAGATTTGTGTGCCTACTCTGGAATGGTTTTCTATTGAGATATTTTCCTTATCAGGCATTGGTGCCATCTTCAGGAGGTTGTTTCTAGCATTCAGCTAGGAAACTGGTGGAGGATTCATCCTACCACTTTGTTCTTCACATTCATTCTTCCAGGAGTAGCAGTTCTATATCCGACATTCAGGCCATTGGGTTTTACCTCCATGCAGCAACAATCCCTTCAAGGATTGCGCAGTCTAGTCCTTTAGATCTATTAGAGGATGGAAGTTTCCAATATTTCAGCTGGAAATCCTGTGAGGGTCCATCTCCTCACATTGTATCTATTTTTTCCATCACTCAATAGCTAATTTGACATATCTAGTAGCAGGCTATTGAGCCTCCCTCTCTTATAGCACATTTTTTTGTAGTTGTTGTTCATCTAACAATTATTTTTAGTGGAGGATATTTGAGGAGCTAGATCTTGAGCTTTTAGCCCAAGGATCTAGT
This sequence comes from Pinus albicaulis, assembly GCA_034641835.2. NCBI lineage: Eukaryota > Viridiplantae > Streptophyta > Pinopsida > Pinales > Pinaceae > Pinus > Pinus albicaulis. The sequence goes on from CM076570.1 coordinate 579,072,053, forward strand.
GAAGGGATCAACCCTTCTTGCATAGATCTGATTGTGCATCATTGCAGCCATCATATCATCAGATTATATAGTAGATCTGCACACCCAGTAGTGTATATGTGAAGCCCTAAGAGGGTGGTTTTCTTAGATTGACAGATCTGAGAAACAATTTCTGGGTTATCTTGGGTATCCATCATAGAGCCCGAATATCTATTTTCAGCATCATCGGAGCTCCCATACTGCCTAGATCTGAATTTATATCTTTTTGGTAGTTGCAGTCCCAACAGTTGTAGCAGGCACAATGCAGTTTACCTTCCAACAGCTACGCAGTCCCTCTTGTGGGATCATTTCAGGGTCATTCTAGGCCATCTCTTTGGCTTGAGTGTCTCATATTTTGAGCATTGTTGTACTTTCTATTCACCTCCTATGTAATAAAATGGCTCAGCTTCTTTGTATATTCTGATGGTGTCTTTAGATTTTTTGTTTACTTTGCTGCAGCTCTTATATTTTGTTTCAATTTTACTGCATTCTCCCTTTTGGGATATTACACATGGACAAACTCATATCGTTTGATTTCAATCCTACAATGCCTCTTGGTATGGATACGCAATACCCAACCTTAGTGACATCGCTAGATTTATGATTTGGATTCCATGATGTGGAGTTTTCTTATCACTTTAATTTTTGGTTGCATAGTCTTTTATGTTCAGTTGTTATTTGTGGCATGTTGTATAAGATTTTTACTATCATATACATACCAACAAATATAGATTCTAGTATGGAAAAGTGAGGTCGAAATTTTTTAATAATGGATGTTAATTATGTAAATTGACTTTTCAGGAAATACAATCAACTGATATATATATATATATATATATATATATATATATATATATATATATAATACAATATTTAAAAATCATATATTCGAAAATTACAACAATTTACAAATCATATTAGTATCAAAGAAAATTTCTTTGTGATATTTATGGATTGTTGCAAAATATTAGAAGTGGATTAAGAAGGAAGTTGGAAACCCTAATAATGGTGAATTATTCCAATCATAACAACTCTCAGGATGAAACAAAAGAGAGATTTGGAAGGTTACAAGAGAAATTCAACAATATCTCTTGCAACATGACCCTTGCCATGGTGGTTGTAATGAACGAGTTTAAAACTTCCATGGAGGTTCATGGCTCTAACTCATAATTTAGATTATATGGGAAACCAAGAAATAGTGAATTCCCAAAAGAATTTAAACAAAGAACCCGGGAAAAATCAATCAAGGTGTATTGTTATTACTCCTTCATAACCTCTATTTAAAATGGAAGTGAAATTGGACATTGAGACCTATCAAGGTGAGATTGATGGTTTTAAGTTGAATCATTGGTTGCAATGGCTAGAAGTGTATTTTAGTGTCCATAATAAAGAGGAAGAGTAGAAATTTTCATTTTCTCAATTGAAAATAGAGGGCCATGTACTAAACTAATTGGAAATCCACACAAACATTTAGGTTGGAGGGTAATCCACCAATAACTAAGTGGGAGTTGTTCAAAATCCTCATCAAGTCTCAATTTAACCCAATAAAATATGTAGAGGACCAATGGATCTATTGACATTACTTCATGATCCAATCACAGGTCAAGTACTACTCTAACCATTGTGTACGATATTAATATCTTTTAATTAACTATGGATTATACAGGTTTAAATGAGCATGTTAGTCCAACAATTATAGTGTATAAACACATAAACATATATAAATGTTTCTTAACATATCAAGAAGCACAAACACGTGGGTAAGAGAGATACAACCAATTAGTGACGGAGTTCACCCCTCCATCTCTCTAGGGCTACATCTCTGGATCTGCTTCAATTGGAATGCAGATCTTCTATATTCTTTCTTCAAAGTAAGCTTTCTTACATTCAAGTTCTATGGCCGAGCATTAGCTAAGCACTATGGCTCTCAATGGCTAAGCATTCTCTCCTTTCTTCTCTCCCTTATCATGGCTTACATAAGGAATATTTATAGTTTTCACTCACTCACTCTCCAAAAAAGAGCATTAATTACAAGACCCACAATTGTAGGGCATAATTACAAGGAAGGAAAAACAAGATACATCAAATTAGGATCTCCAACTATCGCAGGCTCATAATTGGGAAAAGTCTCAATACCACCTAAAGACTCTTCAACCATGCCCTTGATTCTCTCAACCTACAATTGAGAAAAATAGAGAATTGGTGTGAGGTGGTTTTCTCACATAAAAACCAATTTCCCTAATTACATTAAATGAATAATATGTTAGACAAATTTTCTCTCACAAATATTAATCATTTATATCAAAACTGAATAATAATGCATGGGATTAATAAAGGCTCATAAAATGCATAATTAAATGCATGAGCATAATTTCACCCACTTAAACACTTTCTCACCAAATTATGTTGGCAATATGATTCTTATGTCTTAATATGTTGTCCTTGATGGAAAATCTTTGGTAAAAGATGGAGTATATGACTTCTGTAGAAGCTCAGGATTCTATCAGAAGAAATGAGTAATGTCCAGCAGAAGATTTGGTAATATTCATAATGAAGGTTCTATACAAAGGCTTGTCAAGGCCAAGTCGCATATACACATGGATAAGAACGATCCAAGTCACGTATGCCTTTTGCACTCTAAAAATAAGATACCATGAGGCATTACCATGGTATTAACCCAAAGGATTGAGTGTTATGTCATCTATTTGTTTTCGTCCAAGAATACCATCGACAACTGTACGATTTTCACTCATGGTATTGGTAAAGGATAAATCTATATAAGGAGAAGAAGAACATAGTGAAAATGAGTGCAAGTGTAAGGGCTATCATTGAATACTTCTCTTTGAAGTATATTTGCATAGGATGAACTCTGTTTTATTGAAAAATCTAGATCTATGATGCACCCTTGGATGGATTGATGGATCAGGATCTCCAGACCTGAAATGACTATGTTCTTACATGATCCATTAAAGAGATGATTAGATATGAGACCTGGAGCATGTTTTTTGAAGTGGAATGAAGAAATCTGGGTAAGTTCTATAGATCTGGAACATTCTGTAGAATTAATATTTATGGATCTTTATGCTAGTTCGTCTTAGTAAAAGCACGTATATATGCGATTTTGTCTCAAAAAAGGTGCATATGGAAGTCATGGTTTTATGAAGCTTGTTGTAGAGGTTTTCTGTTTATTGCTGCTATATTTATGTTGTCTGTTAATGAAGTCTTCATATAGATCTGGTTTGCTTGAATGTTGTAAATTCCGCTAAGTTGATTATGTAAAAATATGATAAATGAGTGAGTAAATATGGTTTATGATAATTGACTGATCAAGGGTTCTGCAATACTAAAAAGATATCTAACTGAAAGCCTCAGATATGGATCTGAAACTGACCATATTCTGAAAATAGAATTGACAGATCTATATGCAGGTTGGTGTTAAGGAAAGCGCGTATACACGCGGGTTCAATGAAGCAAAGTAGCATATGATTTTTTAGATAATGAATGTTCAGGGTTGAATTTGATTCTGCATACTGATTCTGAAATCTGGTTATTACAGTGTTCTGATTACAGTGATCTCACTATTCGGTTTGATGTATTGGGCGAAGTTTATTGTTGTTGATATTTATGAAGGATTGTGTTGAAGACTGTTTGATACAATATGAAAATTGATGAAACATGGTCTGCAGAGACTCTGAGGGTTGAAGCCTTCAATTTGGCAGTAGAAGCTTCCTTCCAGTAGAAGTTGGTGTTCTGATCTGGGAGATGAAGCTTCCTTCCAGTAGTAGCTGGTAAACGAGATTAGGGGGTTGTAGCTCCCTTCCAGTTGTAGCTAGAAAATAAGAGAAGGTTGCAGCCTTCTACAGGTAGATTCCTGCGTACTGATATGAGTCTGCATCAGTAAAATATTGTAAGTAGTACTCCATATAATAAATATTGAAGACAAAGATGACAGCAGCGGTGGTTTTCTCCTGAATTGGGTTTCCACCTTAAATCTTGGTGTTCATGTGTGGTGTTCTTGTGTGATGATTTATTCTAATGTTACTGCACATATTTACTTCTTAACTAACAGATGCATAACTGATAAACTAAGTTAAAGATTGTTTCTAAAAGGTTTTCTAACAATAAAATTATATTTGTATACGTAAGTTTCTGTTGGTATATTCACGTGTATATGCAAGTTGGGTTCATCAAAGCGATGTATGGAATTTAGTAAAGAAAAATTTAAAATTATCAATAATCTCTAAATACTGATTCACCCTACCTCTCAGTATTTTTCCCAACAATTGGTATTAGAGCAGGTCCTTCTGAAGAAGCTTAATTGCTAGAAGGAAGATCAGCTAAGATGAGCAATCAAGATGGGACATCATCTATCAGGCCTCCTCTCTTCAACGGAAACAAATTCATCTTCTGGAAGACAAGGACAAGATTGTATGTTCAGTCTCTTGGAGCAGATGTATGGGCTATAGTTGAAGGCGATTATCAATATCCAACATCAATTCCTACAGATGCAACAGCAAGAAAGAACCATGAAACCAATGCAAAGACAGTCAATGCATTATTGGCAAGTTTGACTGAATTAGAATTTGTCAAATTCATGTAGTTGAATACAACAAAGGAGATATGGGACAAAATAATTCTAAGCTATGAAGGTGATGCCAAGGTAAGAAGTGCTAAACTCCAAACTCTCAGAATTCAATATGAAAAACTCAAATTGCATAATGAGGAAAGCATTTCCAGTTTTGTTTTACGTCTAGATGATATTGTAAATCATATGAGAAATATGGGTGAAACCATATCTGACACTAATGTAGTAGAAAAGGTTTTAAGATCTCTAACTCCCAAATTTGAGTCAAAAGTGTTTGCTATTGAAGAGAAGCAGAATCTATAAACTCTTATTGTTGTTCAACTTCATGGGATTCTGACTGCTTGTGAAATGAGAAAAGGAGGTCCATCTAAAGTCAAAGAAGTTGTCTTCATAGCTGCTACAAAAGTAAAGGAGGTAGAAGAAAAAGAAGGATCAGGGTATGTTTCAGAAGAAGATGAGATAAATTTTGTAGAGAAGCTACAACTTGGGACTGGAAGGTTTAGAGGTAAGCTTCCTTTTAAATGTTTTTATTGTGGAAGAGTTGTTCATTATGCTCCTAAATGTCCCCATAAAGATAGCCATGAAAATGGAAAGGAAGTGGCTAAAGGAAATAAGAAATGGTTTATCAATAGAAAAAGCTATTATACTCATGAAGATAGTGATGGTATATCAAATAGTGAAGAAGGAGAATCTGATCAAGGTATTAGACTACTCATGGCTTTTGAAAAAGACTCTAGTGATACTTTTATGGATGCATTAGAAGAAAATAACTTTCTTGAAGAAATAAATCATCTCAAAATATGTTTGGAATAAAACAAAATTTCCATAGATACTCTAAAAAATTATCTTACAGAAAAGGAAAATCACAATGAGAAATTAGAATGTGAAATAGTAAGTTTAATAAAGGAAATTGAGAAAATGAAAAATTTAAATCTTAGATTTGCTAAAGGATCTGAAACTTTAGATGAAATTATCAAGGTACAATGCTCTCCTTTTATAAAGGTAGGTATTGGATATATTGGAGAATCATCTCAGTCTTCAGCACCAAGCTATCTAGATGCAGCTAAATCCATCCTGCAACATTCTGTCTCTTAGCAAAAGAACAAAGAAACTACACAGGTGAAGCATGACCACTTTAATACAAGGAAGAACAATAACAGAAATATCAATCAGCAGGTAAACACAAATATAAGGTTTCATGATCACATAAATTTATTCTTTAATGGACAATGTTTCTCATGTCATAATTTTTGTCATAAGGCTGCTTAATGTGTTGCATACAAAACCATCATGACCAGAGAAGCAAGAAAGCAAAGAAATGAGACTGGAATAAAGAAGAATACTTATAACAACTTTAATCCTCTTCAAAATGAAATTGGATGTGCTTATTGCAATAACTTTGGTCATGAATAATTTGAATGCAGGAGAAAACTTCAGCCAAAAGAGCATATACCTTCAAATTCCAAGGTTTGGAGAAAGAATGACTTACAGGTTGAAAGTTGTGGCATAGCTTTATTTGCAGAAAGGGAGGAGAATCAATGGTACATTGATAGTGTATGCTCAAAACACATGATAGGTGATAGAAATAAACTCCTTTCATACAATGCTCTAGTGAAAGAAAAGAATGTTACTTTTGGAAATGACTCTCCTGCTGTCATTAAAGGAAAAGGTTTTTTTTTTTTTTCTAAAAGAAAAGGTGAAAGCTAACAATGTTATGTATTTGTATGGATTAAAGAACAACCTATTAAGTGTGAGTCAAACGTGTGATCAAGGAAATGAAGTTGTCTTTATTTCAAAAGAATGTGTAGTATGTGAACTTGACATAGGAAAAATGGTAATAAAAGGAACTAGAACACCGAGCAATCTGTATGTATTGAAAGGTGGCCAAGAAAAATGCTACTTGGGTAAATCTTCAGAAAATTGGTTATGGCATAGAAGGTTGGGAAATTTGAGTTTCTCTCAAATAAACAAATCCAACAGACTCAAAGTTGTTTGTGATCTTCCCAGTATCACTCTACCTGAAAGTACCATATGCAAATCATGCCAATTTGGTAAGCAAACCAGGGTGCAATTCAATGCTAAAGAAGGATCAGCAAGTAAGCCTCTTGAACTGATACATAGTGATATATGTGGTCCTGTAAGGAAATATTCACCTCATGGAGAACAATACTATATTTTATTTATTGATGACTTCTCTAGAATGTGTTGGATCAGTTTAATGAAACATAAAGATGAAGCATTTGAAAAAATTAAGATCTTCAAAGCTTTGGTTGAAAATTAATTAGATATAAAAATCAAATGTCTTAGATATTACTGAGGAGGAGAATATATATCAGATGAATTCTTTGATTTCTTTGAACATCATGGCATAAAAAGATAGTTTTATGTAGCTGGAACCCCACAACAAAATGGCGTGGCAGAAAGGATGAATAGAACAGTTCAAAAAATGGCTCAGTCTATGCTTGATGAATCTATAACTCCCAATAGCTTTTGGGGAGAAGCATCACATACTGTAGTAAATATTCTAAAGAAGGCTCATGTTCTGTAATATTCCCTTTCAGGAATTTCTGCAATATGTTCAATGGGGACACTGTATAAGGAAAACCATGCAACAGAAACGAAAAAAAAGACTTGGATCCTATTATATATGTTGTATGTAGCTTAAATATGAAATGGAATTAGAAACAAATCATTCTATATACACTAAATAGATCTCCCCAGCTCAAATGTGCTCAAAAGCATGCCAATCCCATGACTTCACATAATAAAATTCCTGAAGAATGAAACAACATAATTTTCATTAGGGTTTCTACAGAAAAATATGATTTAGTAAATATCTAGAGCTTTCATTAATCATAGAATCAGAAATTGGAGGTTTGACCTCTTTTACATGGACATTAGAACACCCTAGTAGGGGTTTCCAGCAAAATACCAATATAAAATGCAGTACTGCAGAAAATAACACAGTCCACTGCAACTATGTATTACATAACACTGAATATTATATAAAATAGATGCACAATACAGAAAATGGCCAAAGGGCCTCCTTAATAGACTTCTCGAAGATAAATAGACACCTCCTCCTCTAATACAAGCACAAAATCAAGGGGGTTTGCCCCTGCTACTGTTGCACCTATAGAAAAGACGCAGTTACTGGAAGTGACTGCACTGTAAGTGTTGATGGCTGAATGAAATCAAGTCAAATAATGGAAAATTAGCTCAGTACCTTCCCTTTTGTTCTCTTAAACAAGCTGAACCAAAGGTGAAGGTGGACTTCCCGCATGAGAATCCTTTGCATTAAACAGTGCTGCAACTATAGCTAAATATTTGAAGCTTGCAAGTAGTCAAGAAGACCAAACATAGATGAATACTGAATCCCTTCCTTGCTGCTATCTCCTTCTTCTTATCCTTGGTGAGCTTCCTTACCCCAGACCCCACTCATTGTTGAGGTGACTTCCTAGGAAAGATTCCTCTTTCCAAACTGCGATGTCCTTGTTGGCTTCCCTCCTCTTGTAGCAACGTTGTTGACTTGGTCAACTGGATATATTTCACTTGCATTCTCCCTCTTTCACAACAAGGTGGCTTTATTTGTCCTCCTAATATAATCCCTTTTCACACTGGGATTTGTTTTATTGTCCTTTTTACTCTTCTACTTCAAAACTGTAGTGACTATAATATTCCAAGTAGCAGTGGCTAAGTGGGAATATTACAGTCCTCCCTGCTCAAAAGTTGTTTTCCCTCAAGCAATAGTAAAGAAGGATGCTGCAAGATATTCTCTTCCTCCCAAGTGGCATCCTCATCTGGTAGATTCCTCCATCAAATCAGATATTCCTTGATGACTCTATTTCTTAGCTGCCTCTCCCTTGTGTCTAAGATTTCTTCTGGTTGCAAAATTAGGTGGCCCTCATCATCAATGGGGGGAAGATCCATGTTGGAAAATACATTCCTCCCAATGGAATTTTTGAATCAAGACACATGGAAGATGTTGTGGATCTTGATTCCCTTAGGAAGCTCCAGCTCATATGCTACCTTACCGACACACTTGATCACCTTGTATGGCCCATATAAACATGGTTTGAGCTTCTCTGCCCCCTTCTCCTTGAGTGTGGACTGTTTATAAGGTTGAAGAAATAGATAGACTAGATCTCCCACCTCAAACTGTCTCTCTATCCAACCACGGTCTGCATACATCTTCTGCTGGTTCTGGGCAATAGCAATGTTGTCTTTGAGTGCTTTGAGTATGTCCTGATTCTCTTGAATCCATTCCTTTTCTCTTGGAGCCTTACTTTCCCCAGACATATCATCAACAATTGAGAGTGCCTCATACCCATATAAGGCTCGGAATGGAGTCATGCCAATAGATATATGGTGAGTAGTGTTGTAACAATACTCTCCCAAGTGGAGCCAACGCAGCCAAGCCCTCTTCTACCCTGCTACATAGTTCCTCAAGTAGCCTTCCAGCCACTTGTTCACTATCTCGGTTTTTCCATCGGTTTGTGGGTGATAGCTAGTGCTTGGAGTCAAATCAGTCCCCACTAACCAGAAAAGTTCTTTCCAAAAGCCACCCATGAAGCGGCTGTCCCGATCACTCACTATGGTCCTTAGGATACCATGGAGTCTAAATACATCTCTGAAGAAGAGCTCAACTACCTGTGAAGCAGTATAATGTGCAAAAATGGCAAAGAAATGATAGTAATTTGTTAGTCTATCAACAACTACAAAGATACAATCCTTACCCTGTATTATCAGTAGACTGGTGATGAAGTCCATAGAGATGCTTTCCCACTTCCCATCCAGAATAGGTAGTGGTTGCAATAACCCAACATGGTGGGTTTGTTCTCCTTTGTTATGCTGACAAATTGTGCACCCTCTGACATGTTGGAGCACATCCTCTTTAAGACCCTTCAATGAGAATCTCTCTCTTATGGCCCTATAAGTCTTTGTGAAGCCTTGATGCCCTACAAATGGGGAATCATATGATGCTCATAGGATCTTCTCCTCGAGCTTGGAATTCTTAGCCAAGAAGATTTGGTCTTGGTAATACATGATCTCATCCATCACCCTATACCTCTCATCTGATAACACCCCATCAAGTATCTCACATGAAAAATCATCTTTAGAATACTCAACCAAAAGTTGAGCCTTCAAATCTGCATCCATGCCCCTCAAAGACAGCATTGTAGGCCTCCTGAATAGAGCATAAGCTACTACATTTCTCTTCCCCTTGACATACTCTATGTCAAAATCATATTCTTGGACTTTTCTCACCCACTTATGTTGTCTCTCCTGGAGTTGTTTATGTTCAAGGAAGAATCTAAGACTGTTATGGTCAGTATTCACCTTGAACTTATTCCCCACCAAGTATTGCCGGAATTTGGCTAATGCATGCATGATAGCCAACATATCTTTATCATAGATGGGGTATAACCTCTCATGAGGGAGAAGCTTCCTGCTCTCAAAGGCTATAGGATGCCCACCTTGCATCAAGACTACTCCAATCCCTTCACCTGATGCATCACATTCTAGAACAAAAGGTTGAGAAAAATCAGGAAAAACCAAAACATGACAACTACTCATTACCTCTTTGAGCTTATCAAAAGCCCTCTGCATTGTAGGTGTCCAATGGAAAGCTCCCTTCTTTTTCAAGTATGTGAGTGGTGCTGCTAGCTGTGAAAACCCTTTCACAAACTTCCAGTAATAAGTGTATATGCCCACAAACCCCCTAAGTTCTGTGACATTTCTGGGCTCAGGCCAATCTCTGATAGCCTGGACCTTTTCCTCATGTACCCTCACTCCATTCACTCCTATGATGTGCCCCAAATACAACATATTTGTGAGGCCAAATTCACATTTGGAGAGCTTGGCATAGAATTGCTTCTACTTGAGGATATGTAAAACTGTCTCAATATGTTGTAGGTGCTCCTCCCAAGTGCGGCTGTAGATAAGAATATCATCAAAGAAGACCAAAACAAACTTTCTCAAATGACCACAGAAGATGTGGTTCATGCAAGATTGGAAAGTTGCTAGGGCATTAGTCAATCCAAAAGGCATCACCAAAAACTAAAAATTCCCATAGTGACATCTGAACACTGTCTTGGGGATATCTTGCTCCCTCACCTTGATTTGATGATACCTGGATCTCAAATCAATCTTGGAGAAGTATTTATAACCCCTCAACTCATCCATGAGTTCATCGATTATGGGTATAGGTTACATGTTCTTCATGGTCTTCTTGTTCAAGGCTCTATAATCAATGCACATCCTCAATGTGCCATCCTTCTTCTTTACCAAGACCACTGAAGAAGCAAAAAGACTAGTACTAGGCCGGATGTGTACTAGAGATAGCAGCTCTTGGATGGCCCTCTCAATCTCATCCCTATAAGCCTTGGGGTGCCTATAAGGAGTGGTAATTACTTCTTGGATCCATTGTTCCAACTCAATAGTGTGTTCAAACCCTCGGTCAGGAGGTATCCCTGGTGGGATATCTCCAAATACTGTATAATACTGATCCAAAAGAGACTGAACATCTGGATACACTGGTGAATCCTTGCCCCTTACTTCCAATATATGCAGCTCCACTGCCCATTCAACATCCCCTCTGTGTAGATCTGCCTCCATCATGTGTGTTGAAACAACCTGAGGGGGGTATGTGTTTATACCCTTGATCTTTTGATACTGACCATTCTTCCCTTCTGTCCATTCCATCTCCAAATTTTTCCAATTAGTGGTAACTCTCCCAAGAGTGATCAACCACTGGACTCCCAATATGACATTGGTGTCTGGAATATCTACCACAAAGAAGTGGTCTGTTAACGTGTAGGTCTCCCCATGGTAATGGTTAGTGCTGGAACATACTTGGCACATTGCAGGGTCATAGCTCCTAGGACCAAAACTGAGAATCCCTCAAACTCCTCCATGTGTATCCCTCTCCTTTGTACCAGTTGTGCATCAATAAAATTATGAGTTTCCCCACTATCTATCAACACAGAGACTCTTTGCCCCATAATAGTACCTCTTACCCTCAAAGCAGATATTTTGGGACCACTCTTAACGCTGAAATAGTTGCCCCCTCTTGGAGCAAAGTCTTCTATGGATGGTATAGCATTGGCCTCCTTCTTGGAGAAGGTCTTGACATAATGTGTCCCTCCTGAAAAACATTCTCCCTCCAAATCACGAACAAGGATTGTCTTCTTTGGCCCTGAGGAGGTCTCCTGCTGCAATAATTTTCTTTCCCTGGGCAAGATGTGTTGTAAGTCTCTAGCTTCCTCCACAGCTTCAAGGAGTGTGGTTGGTTTAGTGGATTTGACCAACCCCTGCAATGGTTCAGCCACCCCATTAATAAACATGCATACCTTCTTTCTCATAGTGAGGTTGGATACCATCACTGAAAGCTGCAAGTATTCATCAATATAATCCTCAAGATCTCCCTCCTGTTTGAGCTTGGTTAACTTGACAAAATGGGCTTTCAGATCTCTTGGATCAAATCTCTCCACTAGCCTCTTGGTGAAAACTGAGTATGAAGTGATGTGATGACGCCCAAGTGTGGTCAGTCCATGAAACCACCATTCTTGAGCCTCCCCTTCTAGGTGCAGTGCAACTATCTTGATGGCTTTTATTTCAGAAACCTTGTTGAGTTGGAAGTATGTGTCTAGCTTCTCCACCCAAGCCTTAGCTGTACACTTAGGTGTTCCATAAAATTTGGGCATGAAGAAAATTACCATACTTCACTGAAGGGCTGATCCCTGCATCAAGTTCTCCTCCTTTTGATGAGGGTTAACCCTCCTTCCATCCTTGATCCGGAAAAACTCCTGAAAGCTCAAGTGCTCTTTGAACCTTTTGAGATTGGGATTCATATTCTTCAAAATACTCTCCCAGGGTTCCTTCCTTATCTCCTACAGATATAAATGAAGGCATGGTAGAGTTTTTTGGTGTAGCTGAATAATCCATGCCATTTTAAGTGTTGTTGCTTGCCTCATGGCAAAACCCTATAGAATCCCCTTCACGCCTCATCTCCTTGAGGTCCCTTGCAACGTTTTGTAGGGTCTGAAGTAGGAGATTCAAAAAAAATCCCTCCTCAATGCTGAATATATATTATCCCCACAAGCTGAGCCAAGAGCAGAGCTCTGATACCACTGTAATATTCCCTTTCAGGAATTTCTGCAATATGTTCAATGGGGACGCTGTATAAGGAAAACCATGCAATAGAAACGAAAAAAAAGGACTTGGATCATCTTAAATATGTTGTATGTAGCTTAAATATTAAATGGAATTAGAAACAAATCATTCTAGCTACACTAAACAGATCTCCCCAGCTCAAATGTGCTCAAAAGCATGCCAATCCCATGACTTCACACAATATAATTCCTGAAGACTGCAACAACGTAATTTTCATTAGGGTTTCTACGGAAAATTATGATTTAGTACAGATATAGAACTTTCATTAATCATAGAATCAGAAATGGGAGGTTTGACCTCTTTTACATGGACATTAGAACACCCTGGCAGGGGTTTCCGGTAAAATACCAATATAAAATGCAATACTACAGAAAATAACATAGTCCACTGCAACTATGTATTAAATAAGATTGAATATTATATAAAATAGATGCAAAATACAGAAAATGGCCAAAGGCCCTCTTTAATAGACTTCCCGGGGAGAAATAGACACCTCCTCGTCTAATAGAAGCACAAAATCAAGGGGGTTTTCCCCTGCTACTGCTGCACCTGCAGAAAATACACAATTACTGGAATTTAATGCACTATAAATGTTGATGGTTGAATGAACTCAAGTCAGATAATGGAAAATTAGCTCAAGACCTTCCTTTTTTATCTCTTGAACAAGCTAAACCAAAGGTGAAGGTGGAATTCCCACATGAGAATCCTTTGCACTAAACAGTGCTGCAACTATAGCTAAATAGTTGAAGCGTTCAAGTAGTCAAGAAGACCAAACATATATGAATATTTAATGCCTTTCTTTCTTCTATCTCCTTCTTCTTTTCCTTGGTGAGCTTCCTCACCTCGAACCCCACTCATTGTTGAGGTGACTTCCTAGGAAAGATTCCTCTTTCAAAACTGCGTTATCCTTGTTGGCTTCCCTCCTGTTATAGAAGCGCTATTGACTTGGTCAACTGGATCCAATTCATTTGCATTGTCCCTCTTTCACACCAAGGTGACTTTATTTGTCCTCCTAATCTAATCCCTTTTCACATTGGGATTTGTTTTATTGTCCTTTTTACTCTTCTACTTCAAAAATAGAGCAATTAAAATATTCCAAGTAGTAGTGGCTAATTGGGAATATTACATGTTCGGGTGAACAGTGATAAAAATCCTTATGAACTCTAGTATGGCAATCTTCCCACTGTAAATAATTTTAGAGTTTTCGGAAGAAAATGTTTTATCAAGAACAATGATGTAAAACTTAGTCAGTTTGAACCTAGAGTAGATGAAGGAATATTTCTTGGTTAATCTTCTAGAAGTAAAGCATATAAATGTTACAATAAAAGACTTCGAAAGAAATTGATGAGTCTCTCTCAACCCCTAAAAGGGAAATAAAAACAACAAATGAAGATGATGATGATGTATATCTTCCTGCATCAAATAGAAACAATATAGAAGGTGAACCCAATGAAGCACTAGAAGAAGATCTATCTGAAAAGGCTCCATCCAGGTATGTTCAAAAGAATCATCCAGAATCTCAAATTTTGGGAGAAAATGGATCAAGTGTCCAAACAAGAAGAAATCTTGTAGGATCTCCTAGTTATCTGGCATTTCTATCCACTATTGAACCACAGAAGGTAAACCAAGCTAGTAAAGATGAATGTTGGATTCAAGCCATGAATGAAGAACTTGATCAGATTGAAAAGAGTCATACTTGGGAATTGGTTCCAAGACCTCATGATAAAAATGTGATTGGAACAGAATGGATATTCAAAAACAAGTTACATGAAAATGGAGATGTTATTAGAAATACAGCTAGACTTGTTTGTAAAAGGTATGCTCAACAAGAATTTATAGACTTTGAAGAAGCATTTTCTTCTGTAGCTAGAATTGAAGCCATAAGAATGTTTCTTTCTTTTTCAAGTTTTCAACAAATCAAATTTTATCAATTGGATGTTAAATCTGCCTTCCTCAATGGTGATCTAGAAGAAGAATTTTATATAGAAAAACCAAAAGGATTAATTCTGGAAAATGATGAAAATCTTGTTTGCAAACTTAAAAAGGCTTTATATGGTCTCAAACAAGCTCCTCGGGCATGGTACTATCGTCTTGACAAATATCTTCATCAACAAGGTTTTACAAAGGGATATGTTGATAGTAACTTATACACAAAAATAGAGAATGATAAACTGTTGATTGTAGTTGTATATGTTGATGACATCATTTTTGGAAATAATGAAGAGTCCATGAGTCAGAAATTTTCTTCAGTTATGCAGCAAGAATTTGAAATGTCTTTACTTGGGGAACTAACATTCTTTCTTGGCTTACAAGTGCAACAAGCAACAGATGGCATATTTTTATCACAAGAAAAATATCTTAAGAAAATTCTGAAGAAGTATGGGATGAAAGACTGCAAACCTGTGAGTATGCCAATGGTAACTAGATGTAAGCCCATTTCTCATGATGATTCTCCCCTGGTGAATCAACCAAAATATAGATCCATGATTGGAAGTCTGCTTTATCTAATTGAGACAAGACCAGATATCATGCATGTAGTTGGGATTGTTGGAAAATTCCAAGCTAATCCAAAAGAGTCTCATCTTCAGGCTCTAAAAGGGATATTCAAATATCTACAAGGGACTCAAGACTTTGGTTTATGGTATCCAAAGAATGATGATCTCACTCTTCATGCTTACACAGATGCAGATTGGGCTAGAAATGTTGATGATCAAAAAAGCACTAGTGGAGGTGCATTCTATATGGGGCCTCGATTAGTATCTTGGTTCAACAAGAAACAAAGTTCTATTTCCTTATCTACAGAAGAAGAAGAATATGTGGTTGCCGCATGATGTTGCACACAAATCCTTTGGATGATAAAAACTCTACAAGACATTCAAATCAAATGTTCACCTCCCATCTCCATTTTATGTGATAACACAAGTTCCATTAGTATCTTAAAGAATCTCGTTATGCATTGCAAGACCAAGCACATTCCTATCAAGTATCACTTCCTACATGAAAAAGTGCTTGAACAAAAGGTTAAATTGGAGCATGTTCCCTCCAAAAAACAAGTTGTTGATATATTTACTAAACCTCTTCCCAGGGAAGAATTTGAATATCTCAGACAGAAGTTGGGAGTTGTATCTACCTCTCTGATCAAATCTTCTTAATTTCAGAATTTTAAATTCGATACGCTGGTTTCATAAGGATGAATCACGTATATATGTGAGTTTCTGTGCATAAAACTGCATATGTGTTTTGTTGACAAAAAATTCTGTGTGTTAGCGCTCATAACAGTTGTGGTGTTGTTGGGTAATCTCAGTTGTTGTTCCAGTATTCATATTTTTGTATCATTATCTGATGAAGATGCTTTGATGAATTGGTTGTTGAAGGTGTTTAGGATGCATAAGCTTAGGGGGAGCACCTCTCTTGCTGAAAAGGATGCATTGTTGGCACTCTGATTGGTTCATGATATATGATCTCTCTCTTGAGATATTTTGATCTTGTTTATGACATGTCATTTCTGTAATTTGATGAAAAGGGAATGTTGAAATTCATGATGTAAATTGTTATATTCAGTCATGTAAGGACTTGTTCTACTTTGTAAACCCACTTGGTTGGATAGTTGAGTCAATTATGTAATTCCACGTCATTGGATCTTTGATGTAAGTATGAATCCTTGGTGATCATACGCGGTTGAGTTATAGAGTCTGAAAAATTTGTCTGGAGATTCAGCATGACCTTAGGGGAAGCATGGTCAAAATAGTGCCCTTTTCCCTTGATGTCAAAGGGGGAGAATATTTTGGGTATTTGAACAATGGTTATGTTTATTGTATCTATCTGTTGTGGTGATCAAACACCATCATGGTTTCCATAAAGTACAAAGGGGGGGGGTTGTTGGAAATATGATTCTTATGTCTTAATATGTTTTCCTTGATGGAAACTCTTTGGTAAAAGATGGAGTATATGTCTTCTGTAGAAGCTCAGGAGTTTATCAGAAGAAATGTGTAATGTCCAGCAGAAGATTTGGTAATATTCATAATGAAGGTTCAATAAGCGGGTTTTTCCAGGCCAAGTCGCATATACACACGGATAAGAACGATCCAAGTCGCATATGACTTTTGCGCTCTAAAAGAAAGATACAAGGAGGCATTACCATGGTATTAGCCCACAGGATTGAGTGCTATGTCCTCTATTTTTTTTCGTCGAAGAATACCATCGGAAGCTGTATGGTTTTGACTCATGGTATTGGTAAAGGCTAAATATATATAAGGAGAAGAAGATCATAATGCAAATGTGTGCAAGTGTAAGGGCTATCATTAAATACTTCTCTCTGAAGTATATCTGCATAGGATGAACTCTATTTTATTGAAAAATATGAATCTATGACGCACCCTTGGATAGATTGATGGATCAGGATCTTTAGACCTGAAATTACTATGTTCTTACATGATCCATTAAAGAGATGATTAGATCTAAGACCTGGCGCATGTTTTCTGATGTGGAGTGAATAAATCTAGGTAAGTTCTATAGATCTAAAAAATTCTGCAGAATTAATATTTACAGATTTATATGCTAGTTTGTCTTAGTAAAAGTGCGTATATACGTGGCTTTGTCTCAGAAAAGGTGCGTACAGAAGTCAGGGTTTTCTAAAGCTTGTTGTAGAGGTTTTCTGTTTATTGTTGATATATTTTTGCTATCTGTCAATGAAGTCTTCATATATATCTGGGTTGCTTTAATGTTGTATATGCTGCTAAGTTGATTATGTACAAATTTGATCAATGAGTGAGTAAATATGTTTTATGATAACTAACTGATCAAAGGTTCAGAAATATTGAAAAGATATCTGACTGAAAGCCTCAGATCTAGAACTCAAACTGACCATATTCTAAAAAACAGTATTCACAGATCTATACGTAGGTTGGTGTTAAGGAAATCTCGCATACACGTGGGTTCAGTGAAGCAAATTAGCGTATGCTTTTTAGATAATGAATGTTCAGGTTTGAATTTGATTTTTCATACTGATTTTGAAATCTGGTTATTACAGTGTTCTGATTACAATGATCTCACTGTTCGATTTGATGTATTGGGTGAAGTTTATTGTTGTTGATATTTATGAAGGGTTGTGTTGAAGACTGTGTGATCTAGTATGAAAATTAACGAAACGTGGTCTACAGTGATTCTAAGGGTTGAAGCCTTTAGTGTGGAAGTAGAAGCTTCCTTCCAGTAGAAGATGGTGTTCTTATCAGGGGGTTGAATATCCCTTCCAGTAATGGCTGGTGAACAAGATCAGGGGGTTGTAGTTCCCTTCCAGTTGCAGCTGGAAAATGAGAGAAGGTTGCAGCCTTCTGCAGGTAGATGCCTACGTACTGATATGAGTCTGCATCAGTATAATATTATAAGCAATTTTCCATATAATAAATATTGAAGACAAAGATGACATTAGCGGTGGTTTTCTCCTGAATTGGGTTTCCACCTTAAATCTTGGTGTTCATGTGTGTTTCTCTTGTGTGATGATTTATTCTGTTGTTACTGCACATATTTACTGCTTAACTAACAGATGCATAACTGATAAGTTGAGTTAAATATTGTTTTTGAAAGGTTTTCTAACAGTAAAATTATGTATGTATATGCAAGTTTTTGTTGGTATATGGGTGTGTATACGTGAGTTGGGTTCATCAAAGCCACATACGGAATTTAGTAAATAAAAATTTAAAATTATTAGTAAGCTCTAAATACTGATTCACCCCCCCCTCTCAGTATTTTTCCCAACAACTTTAAATCAACCTCGCACAAATCTCTTTCATGTGCGAAGATCCTTTCAGATCACTTCAGGTAAATGCTAGGTAGAGTGTGTAAGAGTACACCACCAAGTTCAGGAAGATGGTAATCATATTAGGTATAACCCCCAAGAACCCATACATACTCCTCAAGTATATGGGGGCTCTACAGGGTCATTTCTAAAGAAAGTTATGCTCTACAAACCAAGGAACATTGATGAGGCTTGTGTGCAAGAAACAACCTTGGAGAACATAGGCCATAATAAAAGACAACCAAGTGGTTCTAAATAGAAACATCACTAGTGTGCTTATAAGGAGGGGAATATAAAATATAAATTAAAGGATAAGAAGCCAAAAACCACTGCACATAAATGCAAGTATCTAAACAACCACTAGAACTATTTTAATATTGATGGTTTAACATACCCTCGTACCATCCATAGCCCCAACTAAGGGTAGCAGGAGGCAGTTACTAAACTAACCCAACCTCTAAGGTGTATTTATGGAAACAAGGTCTAGATTTTTTGAAATTTTTTAACTTCGTTAAAACCTAAAATGAATTATAACGTTCTGTTTGTTCCATCAATACCTTTCCAATGACATAAATTATGTCTTGATCCAACTCTTGGATCACAATATAAGTCCATCCAAATATTTTACTATGAGATAGAGCCACATCATCTTGACCTACCATGTGGTGCCCACATGGCCCCCATGTGGCTACCCCAATCATTTTCCATGTCACCACCCACATGGTAATTACACACAACTTTTAACCCTTTCATATTGGGGTTACGTATTAATCCCCTTTCGATGATCCACATGGACCAACCCATACACACACATACAAAAATCAAGATGATGTGGCTCTATCTAATAGGAAAATCTTTGGATGGACACCCTAGGAATTAAAGCCCAGGATTTCTACCATCTCCTCCACTCGAAATCTCTGGGTCTGAGGTTATGCCATGATGTCATCCACTATCACGCCCTCCACATGCCTTGGGTCCCACATAAATATTGAACCCCTTGTTGCACAAATAATTTGATCTCTCTCATGTGTGTTGTGACATGGCTTAAACACCTCCCAAAGATCCTAAAATATGGTGATGTGTGCTTTCACCATCACCTATGCATTTTGGTGCAACAACAATCGCTTTCCAATTACATCATGGTATCAAAGCTAAGGTTGAGGATTCAATACACACTCAGGTCATGCTAGGGGGGGGGGGGGTGGGAGATTGTTACATGAATAAATTCATCACTCCCTATGGGTGTTGGGATGTGGCTTAATCACCTCCCAGAGATCCTAAAATATGGTGATGTGTCTGTTCACCATCACCTACAAGTTTTGTTGCAATGGAAACTAATTTCCAAAAATCCTTTTCCATTGATGTCAAAATGGGAGAGTAAGTTGTGATGGCCCATGTAGAGGAGAGAAATCCATTGGCAGCTCATGCAAGGAGAAGTGTGGAAGCAGCTTGAGGATTGGCCATCAGTGTGGAGAAGTGATGAGGTGTGCCAATCAATGCCAAAGGGGGAGATTGTTGGACAATTGGCATTGTCTGGATGTCTAGTGGCATTAAGTGTGTTGGCATTGATGTCAAATAGGTGAGAATTGATGTTAACTAGGTTAGCATTGATGTCCACTAGGGCTAGAATTAGTGTGCATGGTGTGTCAAGCACATGGAGAGTATTATGGTTGTTGCATTCTTAGGTAGAGAACCATCATAGTAGTAGGCTCATGGGAGAAACCATAATATGATGACTATGAAGGTTTGGAGTCCAATCCTATGAAGGCATTTATTGTTATGACACCATCTCACAAAACAATAGAAATAATAGATCAACGACTTAAAGTATATCCTCTTCAAGGGGGAAACCTCCTTTACATTGCACAAATGAACAATTATTGTATGATTGAAATGACAAAACCTCATTTCTATATATAGGAGTCTAAGGGGTCACAATATAATAAAAGCCTATATAACAATAATAATGTAAGGGCACAACAATAACACTAGTGTGCTTCTATGGGGCACAACAGTAATAATATGGGGAATACATGGGCACAATAATAACAATAAGGGGGATACACTAACAATAACAATAAGGGGATACACTAGTATTATAGGGACCTAACATGCCTATTTCCTTCAAAAAAGTGTTGTCCTCAATGCTTGAGTAGTTCTGGATGCTTCTATATAAAATTATCATCATCCCATGAGGAATCTTTAGCGAGTAAGTTCTTCCACTTGATGAGATACTCTGAAATTGATCGATTTCGTAGTTGTCAAGTTCTTGTTTCTGTTACTACTTCAAGTTCCAATATGATTTTTCCTTCCTCGTCAAGTTCTGTAAATATTGTTTGAACTGCGATATTTTCACCTATAACCTTCTTTAAGCATGAAACATGGAAAACTGGGTGCACTCAGGAAGATGCAAGAAGCTCCACTTTGTATGGCATAC
This sequence comes from Pinus albicaulis, assembly GCA_034641835.2. NCBI lineage: Eukaryota > Viridiplantae > Streptophyta > Pinopsida > Pinales > Pinaceae > Pinus > Pinus albicaulis. The sequence continues at coordinate 579,093,062 of CM076570.1, forward strand.
TACTAATATTTTGCAAAAAATTGTAAGGACCATATTAATTTGGTGATAATTTATTATCCTTCTTAACTTGCTAGAGGGAAATTTCTTTGTATGGTTGTAGCCATAAAAATTCACAATCTCCTACATCAAAAAATATTTCGCTGTGATGTTGATTTTCCTGTTGTTTCATTTGATTTTGTTCCAAAGTGAAGTAATCCTTTAAGATTTGGAGAAATTTTTGTTGATGCCCTATGTGATCTTCCACTACTTGAACCTTAGAATTTTCTCTTAAATATGATGTGATGGAAAATGGATGATATCCATAAATTCCATAAATGGGGTCATTTATGTTGTAGTATGGAAGGAAGTGTTATACCACCATTCAGCAAGAGGTAACCACTTGACCCATTGTGTTTTTTTATTAGATACAAAGCAACGAAGATATCCTTCTAAACATTTGTTTACTATCTAAGATTTCCCATCATATTGAGGATGATAAGATGATATATGAGCTAATTGAATACCGAGACAAGAAAATAATTTCGTGTAAAAAGTTCAAAAGTTCCAATGAAAATGGGATCTCTGTCACTTACAATAATATTTGGGTTCCATGTATATTTTGAATTTTTTCCATAAATTTCGTAGGAATTGTACTGGCTTTAAACGGATGAGAGAATGCAAAAAAGTGTGCATACTTGGTAAGTCTATCAACTACCACCATGATGACACACTTTCCTTCGGACTTGGGTAAACCTATGATAAAATCCATTGAAAACTCCTCCCAATGTTGACGTGGAATGGATAAAGGTTGTAACAGACCTAGGGTCTTAATTGTCTCAACTTTATTTTGTTGGAAAACCAAACATTCCGCCACAAAATTTTGGATATCCTATTTAAGGTGATCCCAAAAAAAAACATTCTTGGCCCTATGGTAAGTTTTTAAAAATCCCGAGTGCCCTCCTAAGGGAGAGGTGTGCAATTCCAAAAAAATATTTTGTTTGAGTTGGGAATTCTTACAAATATATAAGCGATCTTTGTACCACAATGAATCATTTTTTCTAGCTAAATGTATTAGATGTATTGGGATATTGTTACAACTTTTTAATGAGTGTCCACACTTCTTCTTCATTCTTCAATTCCTCCCTTGCTTCAATTATCCAATCTAGTTGGATAATAGAAATGGCACAAAGAAATGCTTCCATATCCTCATCCTTTATCGAGAGTGCATCTGCAACAAATTTTTTCTTCCCTTTTATGTAAATGATTTCAAAGTCATAACCCAACATATTTGTGACCCATTTTTTTTTCTCTTCTGAAGGTAATCTTTGTTCCAAAAATTATTTAAGACTATCATGATCTATTTTTACCTTGAATTGTCTTCCCGTTAGGTAAGGCTGCCATTACTTTAGTGCATGTAGTATTTCCAACATTTCCTTATCATAAATATTTTTATGTAAATACTTTCCTTTGATTGGATGCATTTCAAAAGAAACAAGTCTTCCTTCTTGCATTAAAACAAAATCAATTCCATTTCCTTGGGCATGATCACATTCCACAATAAAGGTTTTTGTGAAGTTTGCAATAGCTAATATCGGTGCTTGGCACATTGCCTCTTTAAAATGTTTAAATGCCATAGTTGCTTATGGATTCCAAGAAAATTCATCTTTCTTTATTAATTTTGTTAGAGGTGCTGTTATTCTCCCATAATTCTTAACAACTTGCGATAATACCCTGTCAACCAGAGAAATCCTTGAAGATGATATATGGTTGTAGGGATTTTCCATTCCTTAATGGATTTAATTTTTTTAGGGTCAAACTTAACACCCTCATGAATTCTAAATGTTCTTTTTAGAATGTCTTTAGTATTCATTCTAATTTGATAATTTCCTGAATGAAGATCCAACTTGGTGAAGTAAATTGGTCCATGTAATTCATCTAATAATTCATCAATGAAAAGAATGTGAAATTTATATTTAATAGTGAGATTGTTGAGCTCCCTATAATATGGAAACATGCACCATGATTCATCCTTCTTGTGCACCAATACTACTGGAGCAAAGAAATAACTTTGACTAGGTTGAATTATACTAGGCTCTGGCATTTCTACAACCATACGTTCAATTTCACTCTTTTGGGCATAGGGATATCTGTAAGACCTAATTTTTGGAGGAACACTTCCTGGAATCAAATGAATAGCATGATCATGATCATGAATAGGTGGGAGGCCTTTAGGAGTCTCAAATACCTTGGAATGATTTTTCAAGACTTTTTGGAGATCTTGAGAAATAGATGATTTCGATGTTTGAACCTCTAGTGACCATAATTGTGAAATTGCGACTTGTTGTTCTTTCTTTAGAATCTTTGCCATGCCATTAGAGTTGATTATATTTCCTTGTTTCCCTTCGATATCCTTTAATTTCCTTCCCAAAAAAAATTCATGAAAAATTCTTGAAAATTAAAAGCTATTGTACCCAAATATTATAACCATTGGACTCATAGTACAACATCAACACCACCCATTGGAATAAACAGAATTGGACTATTCAATACATATTACCCCATGGTCAGGTTGATATTATGGCACTTTCCATAGAAATTTATAGTTCCTCCATTTGCAACAATCACTTGACACCTTGGTGTTAGATATAGGAAGAAATTCCATTTCTTAGCTATCTTACGATGAATATAATTATGGGTACTACTTGAATCAATCAACACTATTACCTTTTTCTTCTTGATATGTACTTCTATATTGAGAGTTTGAGGAGTGGTAATTCTTTCCAATGCATTACAATATATAGTCGGATTCATTTGTTCCTTCTCTAGGGTTGGTTCTTGGTGTATCTCCTCTTCTTTTGAAGTTCCTTGTTTCTTTTCTTCCTCCTATTCACAATCTACATAAAATAATTTCTTCTTAGCAAACTTATGAGATTTAGTTGATTTGATATCACAATGTAACAAATCCCTTTTTCTATTTTTTCTTCCAATTTTTGTGGTCTCAACCTTGTAGGTTGTGGAAGGCTAGGAGCAACAACACTTCCATATTTATAGTTGTGCTTGGTAGGCTTCCTTGTTGTGATAATTTTGCTTTCACTTTTTTCTTGCCAACCTAAATTCCTTCTCCAATGAATCAGGTCCCCAAAGGAAAATCTCATGTTGGATGTTATCCTTTAAAGTACCAATGAAGACATAAATCCTATGCTCCTCTGGAATATAATTTACCCTTTGTTGAAAATGGCACCAAGAAATATTCTAATTTAATTTTCCATTGAATTAAATTATAATAAAATTGTAATTTCAAATCACAAGTCAACTTGTACGAGTTAACTAAGTTATTTTTACTCAGTTGGTTCAGCTAATTCGAGTTGAGGGTCTAACTTGATTCATGTAGAGTGTCTCCTACATTATAGGAGCCCTAGTTGAGTTTATTTTGAGTTGTAATTAATTAACTCAGTTTAAATAGTTCTAACTGATGGAGTAACTAGCGAGAGGTCAAAGAGTGGAACTTGGAATTGAACCACATCTAGTGATCAATCAAATTACTGATTATTCACTCATAAAAAACTCATGGATGTCAGTCCTGAGAAAGACCTTATTGAGATTGGAGTTCAAGGGCAATTTAATTTCAGTTGTATAATCATCCAAATTGTACAGGTGGTGCATGCAGTCGGAAGAAGGCCCTAAATGTATTATGCAATTCATATTGGGAATTTCCATAATTAATAAGGGTTAATTAACAAAGTAAAAAATGCAAGGAAAAAGGGATCCTGGAGGGCAAAAAATTGGTTAAGTATTGGCCAAGGCTTGTCGAGTAACCAGTGAGATAAATAGAGATAGTGTAGAGGTTTCTTTAGATGGAGAAAATCATTGTAATTTTCTCATATTTTATGACTCATGAAATATACAGATAGCAAGATTTTTAGTTTTTTATTTCCCCAAGAAATATTTATGTAATGTGTGATTGAAATTATTTCTCTTTTATGTTTTGTGATTTTGCGATATTAATTGGTTTCCACAATTGGTAGAGTAGATTAAAGTATATTTTTAAAGCATATTACAATTATCATTTTTAATATACGTGAATTTTATACATGGTATTAGAGCAGGAATCACTATAGAAGAGAATAATAGGATCCTGTACTTGCAAGAGGAACAAGTTTTCCAGAGCTAATCTTCAAGATCTAGTAACAAGATCAATATGGTGTTCTATGGTATGAGGCTTGCGTATGGCCTTGAGGGTAGCTCGAATTACAGTACTTGGAGAGACCAGATGGAAGAAATCTTGGAATACAATGGATTGAATGAGTTAATTTACAAGGAAATCCAAAAACCCAATGAATTTGATGCACAAGCCCTAACAGAGTGGAATAAATGGTAGCAAAGGTGAGAAGGATTCTATTAGAAGGAGTTCAAGATAATATCATTTTGAACCTCCATGGAAAGGAAAATCCATATGTAATGTGGAAGGTCACATATTTGTTTTATAATAACAGTGACCATAGGAAGTTGGCACTGAAGGACAAGCTCAGGAAATTAGGATGGAGAAGGGAAACACAATACTGAAGTACTTGACCAAGTTTACCCAATGTGGGGATGAGCTTGGAATTGTTTGTTTTACAGTTTTCGAAGATGATTTGGTGAGCCTAGAACTTCGAGGCCTTCCCAAGAGCTGTCACAACTATGAGGATTCGGTAAATGGGAGGTTGAAGCTGCCAGAGTGGGAGAATTTGTGGTCTGACTTGGTGCAATAAGAGATTCTATGGAACACCAGAGATGGATCCTCATCAAATCATGATGATGAGGAGAATTTTTCATTGGATGGAAAGGAAAATAAAGGGAAAAGGAAGTCATCCCATTCCAAATCATATTTTGGAAAGGTAGGGAATCATAAGGACTTGTTGAAGATTAAATGTTTTCATTGTCACAAGCTAGGACACTATGCCACGAAATGTCCACACAAGAAGGTCAACAAGAAGCCCTCAGGAGGAGCGATAGGTGAAGCACTTGATTCACAATTAGAGTTGGATTTTAATCTCATCACATGCATAGTGTCATCGGTGATGGGAAATTTGTGGTACCTAGATAGTGGAGCCTAATTCCATATGACTAACAACAAAAATTTCTTCAGTGACCTAGAGGAGAAGGACCTCCAAATGCACATCAAAATGGGAGATGATGGAATGTATAGCTTGACCAACATTGGTACTTTTATTTTTCATAGAGAGCCTGGTTCTCCTCTCACATTAAAATATGTCATCTATGTTCCTAGTTTGAAGAAGAACTTAGTTTCAAAGCTATGTTGGAATATTGTGGCTATGATGCGATATTTAGTAAAGGAAATGTGTTCCTTCGTCACATAGCCACAGGACGGGTGTAGAAGATCGGGGTTCGGGTAAATAACCTCTATAAATTGGATATAGAAGATTGTGTTTCCTTGAGCATGAAAGTAGAGAAGGTGGAGAGTTGAGACATCGATGAGTTATGGCATAGAAGATTGGTCCATTTGCACCACAGAGCTTTGAAGATCATGCAACATATTTATATAGGACTTCCCAAGGGTGCATTTGAGCGACATGATACATGCAAAGGGTGTGCATTGGGGAAGTACAAAAAAGGCACCTTTCATGATAAGGACAGCTGATTGCAAGCGATCCTTGAAATAATTCACTCAGATGTGTGTGGACCATTCTTGACAGCCTCCACGGCCAAACATAGGTATTATGTCATTTTTTTAGATGATTTTCCCTCCAAGTGTTGGATATTCTTCATGCAAAAGAAAGAACAAACGTTCTCATAAATTTTTGAGTGAAAATCACTTGTTGAAAAAGACAAAGGTAGGAAATTGAAGGCTCTCAGGAGAGAAAACTGGTGGAGAATATGTGTTGAATGAATTCAAGAAATTGTCTGCATCATAAGGAATTCGATGAGATTTGATAGCACCTCATAACCCACCACATAATGGGGTTGCAAAAAGGAATAACATAATAATTTTTGGAGTTGCACAAGAAATGTTACATAATCAGGGCCTATCGTTGCACTTTTGGGTAGAAGCATGCAACATAGTTGTGTATGTGCAGAACAAGAGTCCTCATCGAATCCTCGGGATGAGTACACCAGAGGAAGCCTTTTTCGGTAAGAATCCAGATGTGGCATACTTTAGAATTTTTTGTTCATCGATTTACTATCATGATTTGTATGAGATATTAATCAAAATTTTATTAAGGGTTTTTAAATTACAAGTGTTAAAATTGAGTTTTTGACAGCTTTTATGTTAATTTTTAAACACATAAAGCATGAAAATAACTCTGAAAAATGCAGAAAAAATAGAAAAATGCAACATAATAATAACCACAACACAGCAAATGATGAAGGAGTTCACCCCTCCTCGGCTATGTCTCCTTGGTCCAGTGTCCAATGGCTTGGCCCTCTTTCATTATGCTCAAAATGTTGGTTACATACATTTATAGTGCTCCAATGGCTTCAAAACATATTCAATCAGCTTCAGAATACCCAAAAAAATTTGTCTAGCCTCTTTTTGATCCGAAATTGGTCAAAAAATGAAGAATTTATGAGCCTCCCTAGTTTTCCTGCTAACCGTAAATTTCCCCAAAATCTAGACTGGTCCTACAATTTTGCGTTGTTTTAAGCTAACTGAGCAAAAATTTTCTAGAATTTTGGGTGAAATTTTCAAAACATTAATTTTCCTAATGTAACCTTAAATCCACACTTTTAACCATATTGTATTGGCACATTAAAAACAAATTAATTAAAAAGGCCGATGGTTATCCTAACCATCGACAGTCAGGATGGACGAGGTAACATGTTACGGTTTTTGTGATGGTCTGGATGGTGTTCAGGAATCCATGCCCCCAGTTCCTATAGAATGGTCATATTCAACGTTATATGGGGGGTTTGGGGCTAAGCCCTCGCCCCTACCCCCAAACCTTCTCTCCGCCCATGTGGATAATTTTAACTAGGATAATGCTTGAATGGCTTGAAATATATATCTCCTTTTCACATAAAAAGGAGTCTAATTATCCTGTTAATGGAGAGTACCATGTTGAAAGGACAATGCATAAAGCGTTGAACTATTATATGTATAAATTATGAAACTTGAAAATTAGGAAGATTGGTATTAAGTATTGAAGTCCTACAAGGTGGTATCACATTTGAGAAATTGAAATAAGAAGACACAACTACTTGGAGGAAGCCTTACAACATCTTACTAGACGATCAAATTTTACAAAGATAAGCCACCAAGTTTTTACCAAATTGATTAGAAAGTGAACTATAACATCATGGTTATGGGTCACCCATAAAGCCATGGTTATGGTTCAACCACAAAAAACAGTTGCCACTAAATACCATTTTTTAGGTTGCACATTGTTAGCATCGTTGTTGGCCCACAATAATTATAGGGTATCTCTATCCTCGGATCTTTGCTCATCATGGTTAGGGGTCAACCACTCAAAACCATTGTATCAAATCCAATTTTCTAGGCCACACACTATCCATATCACAGTTGGATCACAAGCATTACATGGTATCTCTATCCTCGGATCTGTGTGCATCATGGTTATTGGTCAACCATGCAAAACCCTTGTCTTAAACAACACTTGGTTTAGGGTCATCCACATACCCACAACTCATCTTCAACAAAAGCTTCTCTAGACGGAACTTCACACAATGGGGACCATTGCTTCCTAAGGGAGGAGGAATGATCTAAATGGAAATTTACCCATGGTAATGTAACTAAAATCCATAAATAACTCAACCATGGTATTTTCCCATGGTAGTGTAACTAAAAAATTCTATAAATAACCAACCTCATTTTGTAAGAGGAGAGATTTTCCAGAAAAATATAGTTGTAATCATCATTTTGATATAATAAAAATTGGTTTTCTAATTTATTTTCTAGGTTGGCTTACTGCATTAGCTTATTCTTTCGCTTCCTGTTATGGAAATTACTCAGATATCCCCTCCCCCCCCCCCCCCCCTCCCCAATATCTATATCAAGGAGAGAGAGAGAGAGATTCATGGTGCTTGGAATGCATAACCAACATCCTTGTAAAGCACTCTTATGTGCATTTCATAAGCCCTGTATCATTATTGTATCTTGGGTCTTTTGTCTAGCCATGCATACAGGGAAGTGTTATCATGTCAAGCATCCATGGGCTCTTAGAGTCATTGATGTAAGCCCCATGTCCATTGATATATCATTTCCATAACTATTGAGTGGTTATTATGATAGGATTACATATAAGAAAGTGTCTTGTTCATGCATTTGAGAGAGGTTCGAGTTTGTTACAACCATGTATGGGAATTTCAAAGTCACAAGTGTAAACCCTATATATAATTTAATATCATTAACATGGTAGTTGAAAATTCCTTGGTTGAATCATGAATGAGAGTCACTTGGTCTATGCACACATTGAAGAGAGAAATTTCTTAGCATGCATTATAGTGAATCATCAAAAGTTTCAACTCTGCATTATTATTTATTTTATCATTTAGCTGATGGTGGAATGGGCTTAGTTTTGGGCATCCAAAGAAGAAAGAGTATTGAACGTTGTTGCAGCCATGTATGGATGTAGAACATCATTTTGCAACATTTTATTTCATTAATATAACCATGTATCATGCTTATGAAGCCTTGTACTCATTGTATATCTCACCATTATTGGTTTTGATCCCTTGGTTCATGATATGTAGTATCTTGCAAGTTTCAAGGAGGCTTATTGCAAAGAAAAATAAGTGTTTGTAAAACAATGTGAAGAAACGTTTTGCAGCCCCCATTACATGTGAAAGGGGAGAATGTTCAACGAGAGGAAGCATGGTGTTACCATGGATTCATATTACTTGGCATGTGACAACAATTTATTTGGTCTCTCATGACTATCTTGCAAATGTTGGTAGCTTATCCAATTTCGTTAGCCTCAACATGGTGTATTCATAATGGTGTTTTTAGTGGAGGTTGGACCACCATTTTCCATTAATGTCAAAGGGGGAGAGTATGTGATCTACATTGGATCAGTATATTATTTAGAATCCATATCAATGCTTTAGAGTGGAAAATTTTGAGGAATCATCTCTCAGGACCATTTTTATTGGCGGGACCCAGTTTGGAAAATTGGGGTCTAAAACCTTCCGGGGTGAATTTTGAGGCATAAAGCGATGCTTTTTGGGGGTAAAACTTTGTTGATTTATTTTTGCACATTTTCTTCATATTCTACACATACATGCCATTCCAATGAAATATGAATCACATCAATCAAATTTTGTATACGAAAATTATTCCACTCAGAAATTAACCTTTTGTTTTTCACCACCAGAATTCAAGAGGATGTCACGTCAACCCCCATTACTCATGAAAAATGGGCTAGCCACGTGATTATGATGTAAAGCACTCTAGAATATTCAATATTGTAACTATGGTTAAGGGTTGAGGTAGTCAAACCAAACCTAACCACTAGTAGAATACTAAGTTGTGTTATGACGAGGCCACAAGGAGGAAAAGGGGTTCCATTCTTTTGAGTGCATTTGTTCCAAAATTTGAGAAAAAATAGTCAAGAGGGATAGGAGATAGAGCACACAGAGAGTATTTATGCACTATAGAAGCCCATGGGCCATACTTCATACTACTTTGTACTCACAGACATACTTCCATTCAGAGAAAGAGACTAGAGTGGCCTCACCTTCCAGTTGGGTTTTCTCCTGAAATGGTTTCCTGGGTCATATCGTGTGTCAAATGTGTGTGTGATATTTTATTTTTTTGTTCTCTATTTTTCTGCATAATTTTAAATTCACATGCATGAACTATTAAAAATAAATATACATATCCATAAATCTAAAAAACTCTAATAGTGTATAATTTCAGATTTGAAATATAATTTTATTTGATATGTTGTGACGAACTGTCCACTGGAATATCCACAATATTTTACTTATTAGTAAGGAAGCCACTTGAGAATGATTGAAGATTGTCCAACTTGTAGTGATTGAATATCATATTGGTGTGTGTTTGTAGGTAGACATCAATGCCAAAGGAGGAGAATGTTGGAAGCTTGTGTTGGCATTGATGTCAACCCTATAGCTAGTCATGTTGGCATTTATGTCAACAAACTTAATGAGCTTGTGATGGTGATCTATTGATTGTCAAAGATGTTGTGGGTTTCCAAGTGCTTGTTAATATGGGTGAAAAAGACTTGAGACAACAAGTTCAGATCTAGGAAGATATTTTATGTTTTTCTGTAAAAAAAGTTGGGGACATTGATTAAAGAAGGAAAACCTACATTTGCAACTTTTGCACCCAAAAATTGCAATTGAAATTCCATGTCCATATCCTGGATTAATGGCAACAAACCATCGTTTGCTTATGTATATGAAAAAATTAAATTCTATGACTTTCGAGTAATGATTTTCCCATAATATTTGTTAATAAGGGATGATTGCAACATTAATATGAATGAATGTTAGATAGTGGCATTTATTAATGGCATTGGTTTGGTTATTGAAGTCATTTCTTAAATCTCCAAATTGAAGTGTGTGACGTGTAGCATTGTGCACATGGATCAAATGGAAAAAGGAGTATTTTGGTTATCAATAGTTAATTATGGTCTAGGCATCCCAGTTTAATATTATTTTGTTGATCGATCTAGTACAAAGCACCGATCAACTTAATTCCATCAATGAAACTATCCATGGTAAAAGCCCATGGTAAATCTAGCAACTGGGTCTATAATTTTTTTCTTGGTGTGGAGAAATCTGGAGAGCGATAATTTTTTCTTGGTGTGAATCTAAGTAATGTAACAATGTTCACTCTGGAATCAATTCACATGAAGTATATATCTTTGTATTTTATTTAGTTTATTTTTTGGAATAGGTGCTCATTTTTTTAGATCAGGATTTGTTCTATTCGAGCATAGGGGATATAAGAATGATGAACTAATAAAATAATGCATCGACTGAGTCTTCATATTGTTTCAGAAAATTTTGATCGATCTGAGACATTATTTTATGAATAATATATCACCATTTGCCACCATATGTAGAGCATTGAGAAAGAATGAAAATTTTGGTTGAGTAAGAGAGAACATTAATCTGTTCTACAAGTTGTTGAACACATTAATAATCACGTGGTTGTTTTAAGGATTTGATTTGGTCCACAAAGTATCTATGATATGGTGTTAAAATTGTAAGGGAAATATGATTTTATCTCCATGTGTGATTATGTTAATCATTGGAAGAGTTGATGGTCAGTGCATGGAGGTATGGTTGATTTGGTCAGGGGGATGAAGGAATGAGCTTAATATGCATTGATGTGGTCAAGGATTAATTGTTTAATCATGTAGTGGCACTGCACTCTTTTTTGGGCCATCCAAATGGAAAAAATTCAACATATTAATGTTCCTCATGCCAAGTACATCAACCTCAGAAAGGTTCAGATGATTTGGAGCAAAATTTGTCCCTCAAAAAGGCCAAAAACCACCAAAAAATCACCTTTCTGCCCTCTTTTTGGAACTAGCGCTATGCGTTTAGTAGTCTTGGGGGAAGCGATTTTTGATAGGGAAAATGGGCACCATTCTGAAAAGTGAAAGAAAATCTGGAAAATAGACTCAGAGACCTTTCTAATGAGCCATCCTGACGCTCATTTGGACACTGTGAAGGCCTCCAAACGTTAGTTGCAAAACAGGTCATTTTCTTATTCTTGGTGCTGCAAGTTTGCACTGGCATTGCGCCCCTGTACCTTGGAGCTACGCCCTTACCAGGAGTTATTGCAAACGATATTTTGAAGCCTTAAATTCAAACTTATTCCAAAATTATCTCAGTAGTTATGTTAGAATTTATTATTGCAATGAATGAGTTTTAGATAGTTTTCCTTGGGCCTTACATGGTCTCAAAAGGTCAAAATGCATTTAACTATGTCATAAATGACATATAAAACCCTAGCTAGGGTTTCAAATCCTCATTTTGTAGATAAATACTGCATTTATGCTTCATAATTTTTGTTGGTTGATTGTTGAGCTAAATATTACATAGATTTTGAGTTGTGAATAAATTGGCTTCGGAGCTTTGTAACTATTTTGGACTGAATGTTAATGGAGCAAGCACATTCACAGGATTCGTGAACTTTTTTAAATGGTGATGTTGTTCTTATATTATACCTTTTTCCTTCTGTTTTCATATTTTTCATCCTTTCTCTTATAACAAAGCAGAAATTTTAGGTTAAGATATGTTCTTAGAGGCACCTTAAGTCTATTTGCTCTCTGTTGTTTAAATGTTTTCCTCTGCTGGGTCTGATTGGAGAATTCTTAATTTCTTTATGATTCCACCTAGCTTTTTGTCTTGAAAATGATTTAATAAGAGTAAAATTGAAGAAGTTTATAGTTTGCCATGTCCTTTGGTGTAGCTTGAAACATTTTTTTTAAGGCCTTTCTTTGAAGTTCACTGATTAGGGTTTGGCTAAAGAAGTTTATGGTTTGCCTTGTCCTTTGGTCCATCTTGAATAGTCACTTTGAAGGTATTTTAAAGTCTGATTGAAGAATTTAGGAGTTCCCTTCTATTTAATCAGCACTTATTTGTTATCTTAAATGTTTTCTTTGTCTGAAAGTGAATAGTTAGAGAATTTAGCAATTCCCTTCTCTCTAGGGCTTGAATAGCTAGAGAATTTAGGAGTTCCCTTCTCTCTAGGGCTTGATGGATTGTTGTCCCAAAGTTCACTTGATAAAGCTAGGTCAAAGAAGTTTATGGTGCACCCTATCCTTTGGTTATTTATTAATCATAGTGATCTTAAGGACTCTTCTTGTTCTAGTATATGTTAAATGATTCTTAATTTCCCTTTAAACCTACTAAACTCACAACTTAATTTTCATTTCACACCCACATACGCTATTAAGATCCATTTGGCTTTGTTAACTTGCCCTATGAAACACCATTTATTTTTTGTTGTACTCTTCAAACCTTTCACAGACCCCATAGCCCAATGTTTTGAATTTATCTTACTCTATCTGTTCTTCTTAAAAAAAAACCCAACCAAAGAAAACAAAAAAAACAACCCTATCATTTTAACTAGCCTAAAATCAACATCCTAAATCAATCAAGTTATATCTTTTATACAAATATAGAGAGAGCCCTCTCTGATTCCAGGAAGGCTAGGTCCTAGGACTCCAAAGTTGGTTTTATTTTACCCTTGTTTATTTGGTATTACCAATCTAACAAATTACAGGGACCTAACATAATGGTGACTCCATTGGGGACACTCATTGAAAATATTAGTGTTATATAAAGAACTTAGAAAACCCAAAAATATCTCAAGATTGGCATCCATTTGTTGATGGTGGACAACAAACAAATCCTCAAAACAGTTAGCATCAACCACCTAGTGACTCCACTGGTTTTCAGTAGGCCTGCTGACTCCACAGGTTATCAAAAACTCCCCTGGGAATGTATTAATCAATCCTAACAGTATAAAACCCAGTCACATACTATGTGAATTTAGTAAATTTTTAGATAGGTCTGTTTTTCAAGGTCCTTACAAAATTTCAGCTTCTCTGTGTTGTGGGTCTAAAATCTGGCTTCACAAAGAATCTGCACCAGATCTCACCCTGACCCAAATCCTCTTGCTATAGTTGATAACCCAGAAAGAGTCTTAAGAAAAACTTCTAGGACTGAATATTCAACTATTGCGAGACCAATTCACAAAGAAATTTTTGTTCCTGAAAACCTTACATCCTTGCAAGATACCCAATTTTACTTACACCATAGAAAAAAAATATTCAGAACTAAGTCTCAAATTTGGATAGACCAAACAAACCTTGAGCTTGCCAACTTACAAAAAAGTCCTAGTAGAGAAGCTTCTCCTTCAACTCCTCCTGATCTTCAGCTTTTCCAACAATTTGACTCATTTCATTCCAAATCTGCTCAGTATCATCTAACTGTTCCAAGTGCATCTGCCACCCCCACTCATACATACACTATTCAAACCACTCCATTTCAGCCTCCACCTCCACTAGTAAACCCTCCCCTTATAAATCCTCCTTGGGTTCCATTACCTCCCATCATGGCAGCATGGTATGCCCCCCTGGTACTACCACAACCTTTACTGCCTATGCCACAGGACTATCAATCTAGAATCCCTCATTTTAATGGAACTGATCCTACAACCTCCAATTAGCATGTAGACAAGATGAATGATGCTTTTGATTACCAAGAAATAGAATATGAGACTATAAAAATGAGAATTGTTTCCCAAATTTTAGGAGGAGAAGAAAATAAATGGTTCAAGAACTTAACCCCCAACAGCTTTCATGATCTCCCTTCCCTTTATCAAAAATTCATAAGCAAGTGGGAGACTAAGAGAAATCCTCTTCAAATCCTATTAGAATATGAAAACCTTAATATAAATGTTGGGGAGAGTGTTCAAGACTACTGCACTAGGTTCAATAGTGTATATAACACACTTCCTCCCCACATGAAACCCCCACAAGGCCTAGCCCTAGTAAAATTTTCAGATGGATTTGATCTAGACATGGCTTAGCAATTAAGAGAAAGAGATACCCTTACCTTAGAAGACATGCAAAGGGGAGAAGTAAGTATAGAATCCAATATAATTGCTAAAAGGGCTAGAATGAGAACAAAGAAGAGGGTTACATACAAAGAGGAAACTACGACCTCCACATTTGATGCTAAAATTGATAGTCTAGTTAGGACAATGGAAAGGATGATGGAGAGAATTAAATTAAATGAAAAAGCACCCCCTAGGGAAAATAAAACAAACCCTCAAAAAAAAAACAGAAACCAAAACTTTAGAAGAGACCCTCCTCAAATAAGACAAAGAGAAAATGACCAGCAAATTAGACCTCCTTTCCAAGAAAACTATGTAGATGAAGAGGAGAGAGAGACCGAGGAGCCAGAAGAAAACCATGTGAATCTAATAGGCTCTAATAGTGAGGATGTTTTTTTTCTCACAGAAGAAGAATAAGGTCTGTTTTCCTCAAACCAGGTTGAAAGAACATATGAGGATTCTAAAGAATACAAACTAGGATTTGAAAATGCTATCATGGAGATTCATAAGCAGTATGACCTCAGAAGTAGGAAAACCCAATATATCCCCAAGAGGAACAAACTAGAAATTTCTGCTAGGAAGACCCCTGAAAACACTCCTAGAAAGACAACAGAAAATACAAACACAATGGCTAAGAATCCTGATCAAAGCAAAAAAAAATCATCCAACGTGATGGTAACCAAAGCTTCCCTAGTACATCAACTAGTGGCCCTGAAAAAAAAATTTAGCTGAGATTCCAAATAAAAATCAGCAAACCAAAGTTGCTAAAAGAATAATGTCTGATAAAAATTATGCAAATCTACCAAGAACACAGACACCATTCAGTATTGAGAGTGAAATTTCCAATATAAAAATAGCCATACCTCTTACTGAATTAGTGACTCAAGATGTATATAGATCTCCAGTTTTGAAGCCTTTAAACATAGGAAATGACACCGATACCCTAAATCTGAGTGATGACAAGCCAGAATTATTGTTTGGTCCAGAGGTAGAGGGAAATTTTCAAGAGGGAGGTGTGCCTCCATTCTATGTCAATTTGAACATCCATGATAAAATCCTACACAATGCCATGCTAGATTCCGGTGATTCACATAACCTCATGCCAAAGGTAGTGATGGAAAGATTAGGCCTCTAAATAACCATACCATACAAAGACTTGTACTCTTTTGATTCAAGTAGAGTTAAATTTCTAGGCTTAATCAAAGATCTATGTGTCAATCTGGCACAAATACCAGCCAAGAGCCTTGTAATGGATATTGTAGTGGTTGACATTCCCCCAAAATATGGCATGCTTTTATCAAGGTCATGGGGAGCCAAACTCCAAGGAACACTCCAAATGGACATGACGTATGCTACCATTCCAGTCTTTAACCAAACAAGAAGACTATACAGAGAATCTCACATGAAATACATGGTAAGTAGCCAAGATAAGCCAAATAACACCCCTCTATTCTATCCATTCAGAACTTGATTCGGTTTTTTTGTATAATGAAGATGACATTAATGAACAAGTAGTTGAAAAAGAGGAAGAGCAAGATTGGTCAGAACAGTCAAACCAAACACAAAATGAAGAACATAAAATCCAAAACCCTACCAGCCATGAACAACAACATAATGGAAAATCTAAACTTGAAACTCTTTGGAACATGAGATTTTATGGCTTTTGTGGCAAAGCTGGTTCAGGAGCAAGTGTTTGGATACACAACACTAATGAAGGGCACTCTTATTGTTAGTATGAATCTTAATCACAAGTGTACGAAAAAGGCTTACTTTAGCCGCGCATAACAAACAACCCTAACAACAAAGATGGTTGCCAATATATTTAGATCTGCAATTAGTTGACTAAGATAAATGCTAAAAAATCTAGATCTATGCATTAAAAAACATTAAGCAGTAAATAAAAGCAAGAGTTTCTCCCTGCATCCAATAGACAAGACAAGAATGTTTTAAATAATTTTTTGTATTTATGACACCTGGGAGGAGAACATAGAAGGATGTTACCAATATTCCTCAATGGGATGGGTTCTTGTAAGTCCTCAGCACTTCGGATCTAAAATCCCTCTCTCTTGATGGTGTAGAAAACCCAAAAAAAAATTGGAACTCAAAGGGAGCTCACAAGAAAAATGGTAGCAAAATATGACAATGATGGTGGATCAAAGTCAGTCTGAAATTATAGATCCAGAGTGATCTTTAAGCAACAAAAGGTAGTAAGTGAATGGAAAAACCCTTCTATTTATGACAAAATATTGAGTTAGTCTAGATATTGGTGCATAATTAAAATATTATTAACCAATTCTAGATCCAAATTTTATGGGGTATTTTAATATATTTGTTGGGAGGATAAAGAATTTGACTTGGGTCAAATTCCTTTATTTGTAAATAATAAATAAATAAATGATTTAAGTTATTATTTTAAGGATGTGGTTGAGAAATAGTCAAATAAATAATGATTTATTTAATTATTTATGAGTGATTTAGTCAAATTTAACAAGGAATATTATTTAAATAAGGTTTAAATAATTAATCCTAGAAAATAATAACACAAATAATAATTTATCTAATTAATTTCCTGTTTTGAGTTAAATATGACCAAGAATATTAATTAAACTGATGTCTAATTAATTATTCCTTGAGAAAAATAAAACGAATGTGGATTTATTTAATATTTCCTCATGGGGTTCCCTGTTTAGACCATAAACAACTTAATAAAGGTGGTTTACTAAGTTATTTTTCATAGTGAAAGAAATTTTACTTAGGGTAAAATTGGTCTTACATGGTGTACTTAGGTCCATCTAATAGTAACAGGTTAGATGACCAAAAAATGTTGTAACACTTACAAACTAGGATTTCAATGTACAAACAATATTGCAAGAGTATGAAGCTCTTCTCCTAGGTTTGCAATTGCTGAAAAATATAAGAGCTAAGAAGATTTTCGTTCAAGGAGATTCTGAGCTAATTATAAGGAAAATTAAAGGATAATATTCAGCCAAAAATCCTAGGTTAAGAGAATATATAAATGTTGCCTTAGACCTCCTAAAAACATTTGAAAAATATGAACTTACCTCTATCCCAAGAGCTCAAAACAGTCTTGCAAATGAACTAGCATTCGCTACCAGCACTTGTCAACTGCCTCATGCCAATGAACAATACATGGTAAAGGTCAAAATCAGACCAAAATTCCCTAATAATATAGATTATTGGCAAGTTTTTAAAGGTGACAAACACATTGAAGACTTCCTACAGTCCAAAAATGAGTTTGAAATGCCAAAACAAGACTCAGATCATGAAGAGGACTACACTGTTGAGGAACAAACACAAAAAAAAAAGCCACCTTATGTTGTCAACATAAATCTGCTAGAACACCCTCATGAGACATAATTGTGTGGAGATCCAGAAAAAAAGGGACCTTGAGGTATTGCAATGTAAAGACAATCTATTTCCAAGAGGATTTCCCCCCTTAGAATAACTGTTTGATTTCAATGATGTTGCTAGGAAGCCTAAAATGGAATCCACTGAAACATATGTAGAAGAATGCAACATAGGCAATGAGGAAGAACCTAAAATGATAAAACTGTCCAAAACACTGCCAGCTCTTATAAAACAGAAATACATTGAGCTATTCAAAGAATTTAAGGATGTGTTTGCATGGAGCTATGAAGAATTGAAGTCCTATGATACAAACATCATTCAGCATAAGATTCCTCTCAAAGAAAACCAAAAACCATTCAAGCAGAAATTGCGCAGAATAAACCCTGTCCTAATGCCTATGGTTGAGAAAGAAATAAAAAATATGTATGATGCTGGAATAGTAGTCCCACTCAGGTACTCGAAATGGGTCTCAAATCTTGTATTAGTGAGGAAGAAAACAGGGGAAATTAGGCTATGCATAGACTTTAGAAATTTGAACAAAGCCTCCCTAAACGACAACTACCCCTTACCTAAG
This sequence comes from Pinus albicaulis, assembly GCA_034641835.2. Taxonomy (NCBI): domain Eukaryota; kingdom Viridiplantae; phylum Streptophyta; class Pinopsida; order Pinales; family Pinaceae; genus Pinus; species Pinus albicaulis. Next base: position 579,111,547 of record CM076570.1, read on the forward strand.
ATGGATCATATACTCATGCAGAGGGTAGTAGGCTCCAAAATAATATCTTTGCTTGATGGTTTTTGAGGGTATATCAGGTGTTAGTACATCCAGAAGATCAGCACAAAATCACCTTCACTACACCCTGGGGCACCTTCATGTATGTCAAAACTCCTTTTGGGTTAATGAATGTTGGGGCCACTTTTCAAAGAGCCATGGACGTTTCTTTTTCTGGAGAAATAGGTTACTTCATTGTGATATACCTTGATGACATCACTGTTTACTCAAAAAATGATGAAGAACACCTAGATCACTTAAGAAAGGTCTTTGAAAAGTGTAGAAAGTATGGTTTATCTTTGAATCCCAAGAAAACTTTGTTTGGTCTTCAAGAAGGAAAACTTTTAGGCCATCTAATATCTGAACAAGGAATTAAGATAGACCCAAAGAGGATTGAGGGAATATTGCAGATCATTCACCCTAGGAACATCAAAGAGCTGCAATCTTTCATTAGAAAGATCAACTTCTTAAGAAGGTTCATACCAAACCTTGCAGAACTCCTAAGAAACATTACAAACATGTTGAAAAGAGAGATAGGAGTCAAATGGACCATAGAAGCAAAGAAATCCTTTGAACTGGTAAAACAAGCACTTACCCAAACACTAGTTCTAATCAACCCTCACTTTACCAAGGACTTTTTCATCTTCTCATTTGCATAAGAACACACACTTGCTGAAGTATTTATACAGTAGAACATAATGGGACAAGAAAAACCCATAGCTTTCTTCAGAAAGGCACTAAGAGATGCACCTCTGAAATAAAACATTATCGAAAAACAAGCTTTTTCCTTAATCAAGGCATTAAAAGATTTCAGGGTTTACATCTTGCATTCGCATGTCATTGCTTTTGTTCCTCATGCAGTTGTTAAGGACATACTAACTCAAGATCCTGATGGTAAAAGAGGTAAGTGGATCTCTGTCATCTTAGAGTATGATCAAGAAATCAAGCCCACCAAGCTAATCAAAGGGAAAGGACTGGCCAACTGATGGCTAAATCAAACTTTCAAGCACTGGACATAAACATGATACATTCCTTGGATGAACAAGAGGAGCTGGCGACTCCACCAATTGAAGAAGAATTTCTGAACTCACTTTGGTATGTTGATATATTATATGTGCTTTTTAATCTAAATCATCCTCCTAGTTTGTCCAAAACAAAGGCCATATTCTTGAAACTAAAAGTTGTAAATTTTTTCATTCTAGATAGAGCTTTATATTGGAAAAAATTTGTTGGTATCTTGCTTAAATATTTACTTGAAGAAGATGCAGATAGAATCATGCATGAATTTCATGAAGGAGAATGTGGAGGTCATCACTAGTGGAAAACCACTGCCAACAAAATCCTTAGAGCTGGTTTTTATTGGCCCACTCTTTTCCTTGATATCCACAAGCTAGTGAGGACTTGCCATAAATGCCAAATCTTTGAGGGAAAGAGAAAACTACTTCCTTTGCCTTTACAACCTATCAGTGTTGAAACTCCTTTTCAAAAGTGGGGTTTAGATTTCATTGGAGAAATCCACCCTACCTTTTCTTCCCAACACAAATGGATCCTCACCGCAACTGACTATTTCACCAAATGGATAGAAGCCATCCCTTCAAGAACTGCCACTAAATTAATAATCATCAAATTCCTTGAAACCAATATTTTGTCCTGATTTGGCTGTCCAAGAAAAATCATCACTGATAATGCTGCTGCATTTAATTCCAAGAGAATGGTGGAATTTTTCCACAAGTATCACATCACATTAGGGCATTCTACAACTTATTACCCTCAAGGTAATGGGTTGGTTGAGTCCTCTAAAAAAATTTTGGTAAATATCATCAAGAAATTGTTGGAAGAGAACAAAAATTCATGGCACAGCAAATTAGTGCATGCACTATGGGCAGACAGATTAACAAACAAGAAATCAATTAATATGTCTCCCTATCAACTAGTGTATGGCATGGATGCATTTTTCCAACATCCTTGGGAGTCCCAGTGATGAAGCTTATTCAAGAGGTACAGTCAAAGGAGAATGATATACAAAGGAGGCTGAACCAAACTATTCAATTTCAGAAATCAAGGGAAGAAGTATAAAACAGAACACAACAAGTGCAGGAAAGCATCGAGAAACTTTTTGATAAGAGGAATAAAGCAGATGACTTCAAGATTGGAGAAAAAGTACTAAAGGAAGAGAGGACAAAGGCAAGCATGGGAAATTTGAAAATCTATGGAAAGGTATGTACATCATCCACTCAGCAAGAGGTAACAATGCATTCTTTATACAAGAAATGGATGGAATAGAGTTATATGGAGTTCCTATCAATGACAGGATGCTCAAGCTTTATTTTTTTTGTTGAAGTTATTAGTTTAAAGCTTTATTCACTGTACATAACATTTCTTGAATAAAATATCAACAAAATGAAACTCAAAAACAAAGAAAAGAATAAAAGAGTGCAAGATAAAAGAAAAGGTAAAGCCCCATACCAAAAAATAATATTTCTGAAAGTGTAGAAGTCCAAATGCCACTAATTTTTGATGAAACATTGTTCAACCATACAACTTAATCATGGTTTAACAAATTTAAATTTATTACTGATAAGCTAGAAATGAATATTTTCCAAAATATTTAAACTTGGCTTATCAGTAGACTAGGTTAGGAAAAGATATTTTGTTCCCAAAGCTCAAATCTGAACCAAAGAGAAAATAGAGGGATGAATGAAGAATTCCAAATTATAGCCCTTAGTTTTTTACTTTGTGGAAAAATAAAATTTGTGCGCAGCTTGTCCAAAACGCCACAGCTCATGACAAATAAAACTACTTAACCTTGATTTGGTCATGTTTTAAATTGTATGCTGATAGATTAGAGAATAAAAATATGTCAAACGTTTTAATATTGATGGATAAGTAGAATAGGTAGAGAATAAAAGAGCTCAACAGTATAATCTGAGCTTTTGGATGATATAAGGGTAGAAGTAAATAGTTTCTGCTTTCAAAAGAAAAATGATGTCAAGGGTTTGCCAGTCGAAATGCACCCAAATAAAGAAAAAATGTTAGGAAAAGTATGATGGGTAGGTAGAGTTGATGTTGAAGCAATCATGTTTTTCATATTTTAAGATCACAACTTCAAGGAACAATGTTAAATCAACAATTGAAGAAAAAGGAACCTGCCAAGCACAAACAAGGCACTGATTTACAAATTCCAGAGATCTGAACTCTGAGGTTCTTGACACCTCCTGAAGGAGCTGCCCTCCCCAAGTGGAGCCACTGTTAGTCTTTAGTATTTTTCACTATCTTTGGATGACTATAGAATGGTTATAGTTTTATGAAAACAATATTCCTTGAATATCTTGAGTTTCAGAAATCTCACTGCCTTCATTATCTTCATAAAACCTTTTTCCCTATGTAAAATTTTTCCATCTCAAAGTCACCCTGTTGATTTCAAAAGACTCATTATGGGTTTATACCTCTCATTTATCTTTATTTCCTACCTAAGACCTCATTTACCATTTTTTCCCTGTCAATAAACTCCACCCTCCCTCTAAGATTTCTTGTTGCTAACTCATTCCCACGTCCCCTTGAGCATAACAACACTTTGGAAATGATCTTTTCACTTGAAAGTTTCAAAGTCAAATTTCATTCAAAATCAGGTCAAAGGGCACTCCCATTAGGTCATTAGGGTTTTTAATTTCTTCAAAGTCATCCTTCACTCCGATGAGGTCAGCACACATATGAGAAAGATTGATTGTGACAATTATTCTTCTGGCTTCCCAAAATCCTTGGATGTTTCAGGCACTTCTTTTCCTTTGCTATAATTTGGCTTAGATTTAATAAAATGTCAAGACATGGTTATTCAAGAAGGACCTAAAATTTCCAAGGAGGATTGTCTTCTTAGTTCAGAAACTATAAGTGAGAAAAATGGGACAAAGTTTAGCACTTCTGAGGTGTTGGAAGATTTATCAGCAGAAAGTATTGATGACATAGACTGTCTACTCCTGAATGAAAATAGTTTACAGCAAGGGAAAGAGGAAAAATATTGTCTTGTAGATGACAAGGGTTTGAAACTTGTTAGTCCATTTGAGTGCCATAGTAGTGATTACTTGTAAAAAATAATAGCGAGGAAGCACACAAGGCCAAACATGAAGAAATTCTATCAGAAAATATTGATGGAATATGAAAAAAATGTAAGGTGAACTGGACAAAAATGAATGAAATTGAAAGGGCTATAGAGAAATTAGAAGACAACACTGATCATTGTTGTAAAGAACTGCAGACACTTAGAGATTTGAAAAAGGTGGACAGAGAAGGTGGAAAAGATGAATTGAATTTTGTGGTTGATACTACAGAATATTTTGAAGATGCTACTAGATGTAATAATTAAATCCTAAAGTTGTCAAGGTGAACATGTCAAACCCTAATGAGAAAAGGAAAAACCAACTTCATGATTTCAGAAACCTGCAAAGAAAAAGTGTCAAAGAGTGTTAGTGAGAAAAGAAAAAGGCTTCGAACATTAGAAAGTGGGTTTTTCAAATTAAATAAAATTCCACTTGTTTATAAAAGCTTATCAAAACACTGCAAAGGATTCATTGTTGCCTTTCAAAGAGTAAGAACCATTCAACAAAGGAAAAATTTGTGAATTTTTGAGTGAATTTGGTCGAAATTCCTTGGCACTATGCGTTCAGCACTTGGCGTTGTGCATTTGCTTTGGCACTATGCGCCTAGGAGTTGGCGTTGCACCCTTGCCTGATTTCCTCATTGCATTTTCTAAAGGTGCTACGTGCCTGGAACTTGGTGTTGCGCCCTTGCCCGACAGGACCCTCTGTAAATTAAATTGGTGTTGCGTGCTTAGCTTGGCGTTGCGTGCCTAGACAAAGGAGTTTGCTAAGGGTTGGTGCCATTCAAACATATTCAAAACTTCTCCAAATTCTTGCCAAATTAATCCAAGCACTCTTGAGTGGTAAGTACATGACATGAACCTTTATTTGAGTCTATTTTATCACTCTTAATGGAATGAAGATGAAACCCTAAAGGAAACCCTAAATTTTAGCTTGTCATATCTAATTTTAATCTTGTTCCATCCTCCTAAAAGAGATATTAGTCAAAAAACAAGGTAATTACATTAATTTAGGGTTTGTATTGATCTATTTTGTCCCTACATATAGTCCCTTTGACTCATTTCCTTCATTCACACTCATTCCTTTCATCTTTCAAGCTTCCATTCCATTCACCTTCCCCTCATCTCATTTCACTTATGCCCTAGGGTTTTCAAATCAGAGTTTAAAAAATGTCAAAGGAAGAAGACAGTGGCATGGTTGGTGAGGCAAAAATGCCAAGGAGACATGATCATAAGGGAGTGAAGATAAATAGATTTGAACCCATCAACACAAGGGAACTCATGGCCTCTCCTCTTACTGTTTCTTGCTTTAAACATGTGGGCTGCTTTAAATTTTGTGAGAGAGTGCATCAAGTCCAAAATCACCCGGAGCTAACAAGACTATTCATCATCAATCTACATGACAAGAAGGCCAATCTTGTCAAGGTTACATTTGAGATGTCCACTAATTCCATTGTAGCTACTACAGGGATACCTAGTGTGGGAGGGAAATGGTTCAAACAAGCAAATCTGGACATGAGTTATCTTGAACCATACCTTAAACCTAGGTATAAAGATCATAACAAGTTTATTTTCCCATTTTCTCATCTGCTTGATAGATATGCACCCATGATGAAGATAATAATGAATTATTTCACTTGTGATGGAAGTTTTTCCCGCCTTTACCCATACCATATCTGTCTTCTTATGCATTTTACTATAGTAAGAATGCTACAAATACCATATTATCTTTTTTTTAGCATTGAAAAAATGGCCTAGATTGTGCAAAAGAGAGACTACAATTAGCAAATTAAGAGCCTTTTTCATCATTCACTTATCAAGATGGTGGTTATGCACCAGCTCCAACAGAAGAACATTCCATGGGATACGTTCATTTCCCATGAGGTTTTCACTACTCCAGCTGGTCATCATCAGTCAGATGTTCCTTCATCATCCCATCCTCTCGAATCCATTCCTCCATCACTTCTTATTGTTCATACATTTCCACCCACTCACATTCATTCACCCCATATCGATCCTTCCGCATCACCTATCCACAACCCTTCACCATCACATCATGGTACCAAAGCCTCATGTAGTGGAAGAGATATTAGGACAGTTGGCACTAAAATGAATGATATTGATCCATTTCCTTTGACCTATCAGAGAGGCCACAGGCATGTGCTTGTTTCACTTATGTGAAAGAGGCCATGCCTTCTTCATCAGTAGAACAGATTGATAAGGGCAAGGAAAGAGTTACAATGCATTTCACTGTTGAGGAGGAGGATAAACATGAAACTGAGCAAGGGTTTTGGTTGATTGACCTTGATGATGAGGATGAGGTCAGAGTCACCAATATGTTGATCAAAAGAAAGGATGCCAAGATTAGTGATCTTCAAGCTAATCTTGGTAGGGCAAAGAATGTGATTAACTTTCTTGAGCCATAGAACCAGCAGTTGAAGAAAAAGCATGTCGTCAATGAGGTCAGGGCGGTCAAAGCTCAGAAAGAGGAAGGGAAGGCGAAGGCTTTTCTAGATGAGACCTTGGGCAGTTTTGGTGGGAGTGATGACGAGGAATATCAAATTCCTACACAGATACCAAAGACCATTGGATTAAAGAAGGCTTTAGCCTAGGAAAGACAAAAAGAGGCAGAATTGGCAAAGAAGCTCACTCCAAGTGAGCTGCTTGCCATAGAAATTAGCAAGGATAGAGAATTTTGGCTTGAGAGGGAAAATTTGCAACCAGAGGACCTATAAGAGAAGGCAAAGAGAGACAATGATGTTCAGAGGAAGATGCAAGACATTATGCCATGAGAAATAGGATTGCAAGGGCCAAGCTCAAACGTGCCCATGCAAAGATTCGGGCTTTGACCAAGGCAAAAGTGAAAGAGAAGCTCAATATCCTTGCTGAGGTGTCCCTCCAAGCCTCTAAACCTTAATCAGCAAGAAAAATTCCAATTTTGGCACTTTTGTGCACATTTTGAATTTTTGACAGTTTGGCTTGCAGTAAATTGGCCAAAATATTTTTTTGGCCACCCAAATGAAAAATGGTCAGCATCCTCATGTTCCTAGTGATTAGTACATCAACCTTAGAAAGTTTCAGGAGATTTGGAGCAAAACTGGTCCCTCAAAAAGGCCAAAAACTAGCGAAAAATCATGTTTTTGCCCTCTTTATGGCCTTGGCGCTGCATGTTTACCAGTCTTGGGAGAACAGGTTTTTGACAGTGAATATTGGCACCATTTTGGAAATAGGAGGCATATCTAGAAACTAGATAGGACTGGTTTTCCAATGAGAAATCATGGAGCTCATTTGTACATCGAGAAGGCCTCCAAAAGTTAGTTGCAAGACAAGCCATTTTTTCTACCTTGGCGTTGCACGTTTGCACTAGTGCTACACCCCTGTACCTTGGAGTTGTGCCCTTACTAGAATTTATTGAAAAAGTTATTAAAAGCCTTAAAAGTCAAATGTTTTCAAAGTTAGCTCAAAAATTGAAGTTAAGAGTTATTATTTTAGTGAGTCATTTCAGATATTTTTCCTTGGGCCTTGCATGGTCTCAAAGGTCAAAATGCATTTACTTTGTAATATATGACATCAGAAACCCTAGCTTGAGGATCACCTCCTCATTTTGCAGATAAATACTACATGTGTGCTTCATATTTTTTGTTGGTTAGTTGGTTGTTGAGCTGAATATCTCATAGAATTTTTGAGTTGTAAAGTAGTTGGCTTTGGAGCATTGTAACTGTTTTGGACTGAATATCAATGGAACAAGAACATTTACAGGATTCGTGAATTTTGTTAAATGGTGATGTTATTCTAATTTTGTAATTGTTTCCTTTTGTTTTCCACTTTGTGCATCAATTTATCTTATAATGGAGCAGAAAATTTAGATTAAGATATGTTGTTTAGAGGCACCTTAATTATGTCTACTTTATGCTGTTTAAATGTTTTCCTCTACTGGGTTTGATTGGAGAACTTAGGAGTTCCCTTCTCTCCATTTCTGCCTAGTTTGTTTCCTTGAGATTAACTTACTAGAGTTTGGCTAAAGAAGTTTATGGTTTTCCCTGTCCTTTGGTTCTGCTTGAAATGTTGTTCTTAAGGCTTTCTTTGAAGTTCACTTACTAGGGTTTGGCTAAAGAAGTTTATGGTTTGCCCTGTCCTTTGGTCTATCTTAAAAAGTCACTTTAAAGTTCTTTGAAGTCTGATTGAAGAACTTATGAGTTCCCTGCTCTTTAATAATTACTAAAATGTTACCTTAAATGTTCTCTTTGTCTGAAGGTGAATAACAAGAGAATTTAGGAGTTCCCTACTCTCTAGGGTTTGCTGGATTGTTGTCTTAGGGTTTACTTGGTGAAGTCTGACCAAAGAAGTTTATGGCATGCCCTATCCTTTGGTTATTTCTTAAGCATAGTAATCTTAAATACTTTTCTTGTTCTATTACATGTTAAAGGACTCTTAATTTCCCTTTAAGATACTAAAATCACAATCTAATGTTCATTTCATACCCACATAAGCTATTAAGATCCATTTGGCTTCGTTAACTTTCCCTATGAAACACCCTTGATTTTTTGTCGTACTCTTCAAACCTTTCACAAACTCCATAGCCCAATGGTTTGAATTTCTCTTACTCTATCTGTTCTTCTTAACAACAAACCAAACCAAACCAAACAAAACAAACAATCCCTATCATTTTAACTAGCCTAAAATCAACATCCCAAATCAATAAAGTTATACCTTTTATACAAATATAGAGAGAGTCCTCTCTGACTCCAGGAAGGCTAGGTCCTAGGACTCCAAAGTTGGTTTAATGTTACCCTTGTTTATTTGGTATTGTCAATGTGACAAATTATAGGGACCTAACAACTATGAAAAAGCATTAGAGGAAATTCCAACCTAAAAGTGGCCTCCTAAGGAAAAATAATTAAATAATAAAATAAGAGTTATGCACTTCGGAGGGAAAACAAAAAAACTAATTTTTTATATTGTATTTTTGGCCTATCTCTTTATAGTTTTACTCAAATTTCAAGTTTAGACACTCATTAGATGCGGAATTAAATTCCACATCCAACAAGTACCCACTATGCATACTTTTAAGAAGACTCACCTTGATAAAAATTGCAGATACATTAAAAAACGTGTTAAAACACAGTTGTGCAGATGAATGACTATGAAGCAATTATGGGGATAGAATTTATGAAACAATATGAAGCTATGATGGTGCAACGTGTGAAGAAGTTATATATTTATGATGTACGAGAGGATGAACCATTGGATGTTCCTACCATGGCTGCCATGAAAGGTGGATGTAAGCTAACAACAATGGGTGTGGAAGAAATAAAGTGAGACGAGTAAGTCTATGAGAGATTGAACCGTGCGAAGGAAAAAATAATAGAGTAGGAAAAGATTATTCGAGCATTGTTTGATAGTGTTATGGATTTGACATCCATACTAGAGGTGATGGAGGATAATAGGAATGTGAAACCGATGACTCGTCAGGAGGAGGTTCAGGAAGCATACATGCAAAGGTTGGAAGAAGAGGATCCTGACACATGGATTGAGATGTTGGAGAAGGAGGATGGAAGGCCTTCAACCTTCCCATCCCCTCCCTCTTTCTAGAATTAGCATGAGGATGAGGCTCATTATCTTCTGCTCATGGTAGTGATACCTCTTTAACATAATGAGTAGGAACTAGAGACGAGATAGATACGATTGACAGAAGGATGTGATGATAGTCATGATGATGTGAGATGCATGCATTCTTGTCGAGGAGATGTTATGGTTGGATTAAACACCCAACTAGCACCATCATAGGGTTACGACAGGATTTGGACATGGAGCAAGTCATGGACAGAGATTTTTGGTTTCTGATATGGAGATATTGATCTTGGCAATGGAGTTTTCTAGGATGGTGGTTGTCGAGGATGACACCATTTTTAGAGTGGGGGAGGTTGTCAGGACTTCGAGTTGGGAACGCCAACGAGAGTCAAAAACCCGAAGTCATAGTATGGGTGCGACCACGATGTGTGACGGGCACCCGTGTTCGGTTAAAGGTGACTCGACTCGGGTGGAATCGTTCATTTAAAGTTTCAAATCATCATCAGTTAACAGCATGTGCGAAGTGCGAAGGCATATAGCGTTTGGTTAAAGGAAACACGCTTGTAGCGGGTGTGCCAAGTTGGGTGGAAGCCCACCCATTATGAAGAGTGACAAATTATAGCAGACTACATGGGTGACACGGTTCGATGCACAGGTGAATGATCGAACAAGTCACAAGGTAGTGTGATAGGTCAGTCGGGCAAGTTGTGGAGTGTGTTAGCACTCTATAATTGTTGTGCCATTTATGATCAAATTCATTCATTTTGTAGTGTTTTGGAATTCATTTTTGTGCACAAAGGTTCAAAGGAGGTATTTTAGGTTTTCAACACCATTCATCAACCATATTACCTGATACGAGACTTCAACACCTACTTAAATTCATACGAATGAAGTTCGTTGCGCTCAGGAACTTCACTTCTGCTCTAGGTGATGTTTGTCAAGGATGGGAAATTATAGTATGAAAATTTTTTGTCCAATACTTATCTCATGTTTTACAGGTTGTGTTTCACATGTTTGACATATTCATAAGCGTAGGAGGCGATCAAAAGCATGAAAACCATGAACTTTTGTGTTTTGGTTGTAGGGGATTTGCTGTGTTTTTTTACTATTTTAGTTGTTAACTTCAAAATCAGTTTCCGAACAAATGGAGTTGAATTTTGAAAACGTAAAACATTTTTTTGTCAAAAACGAGCTAAATAAAAAAAAACCTCCTTCCATTTCTTCACAAGTGTCATATATTGGATCATTAGAATGAATATTTACAACCTATTTTTTAGATTTTTTTATTTCATGTTTTAGGCATGTTGTTTAGGTGCGGATTTAAAGGTACTGGAGAATAATTTTCAAAAACTGAGAGATTTTTATCTCAATAACATAAATATATATAAAAACCTCCTTTGTTTGTGTAATATATATCATTATTCGAGAGATATGGTCTAATATTTGACCCCTATTTTCCATAAATCCAGTCCCTATTTCCTAACAAGTAGTTTCTAAATCTAATTTAACTGAATCTATCTTTGGGGAAATGGTTGAGCTTGACCCCCTAAGTCCAAGGATCAGATAATTTTATATATTTAAAGATTTTAGTTTGCAAATGGTTGGTTGGTTGGTGAGGGTTAGAGAAATAAAACACTTTGCATTATACCTTTCCATTTTAAATGACCCCCTAAGTCCAAGGATCGGATAATTTTATATATTTAATTATTTTAGTTTGCAAATGGTTGGTTGGTTGGCCAGGGTTAGAGAAATAAAACACTATGCATTGTAACTTTCCATTTTAAAGTTTTCAGTGAATGATGAAGGCCAAGGTCTGTTTTATGAGGGATTCATGTGTCAGTTTATGATGGTGATGTGTTCTCGTGTGTTGTAAGTTTCTATATTATTACAATAATTCTTGAATGTTAATTCTCTAGTGTTTAGTTAAACAAATTATTTTATTTTATTTATTTATTTATTTATTTTTTTTTATTTTTTTTTCAGAATTCACTTTTTAAATGCTTTGTAATGGTTACTGGACATTTTAGTGTTTTTTTCTTCCATTGAGATATCTGAAATTCATCCTTAGACATATGATTTAGGTGTTATAATTTCCACTACTCCTTTTCTCACCTCTCTACAAATTTTTTTAACAAAAACACTAGAAGGATTGCCTACCTTACCATGTCTAAATATTCCTCATTTTTTCATCCTCTCTCTAAAAAAAACATTAGCTTAATATGAATCCATGCCCAATGAATCTTCCCTCTCCCCTCCCATCAAAATGTTAAATCATAGTCCTCTCTGATCTCAATACCATGCCTAAAACCTAAGACAACCAGTCATGTAAGTGATTGAAGATACATATAGAGAGAGCTCTCTCTGAAGTTTGAAGGGCTAGATTCCAGTTTTAAAGTGGTTTGTGGTTACCTTTGGGTTACTCTCCTTAGTATGGAGGAATTACATAGTGCTAACAGAGTGAATGAGTCGGCTTGGGTTAAAATAATTAACTAAGTGTCACATGTTGGATGATGCATAGATCTGATGGGAAGACATGGACAAGCCGACCCATGGTGCGACCCTTGGTGGAAACATAACATACGTGCATTGTATATATTGGAAAATGTGTGGATGGTAGAAGGCATCATTAGATCATTGAAAACATAGTTCATTGCAGAGTAGGTGTGAACGAAATCAAAGGAACAAAAAACGAGCGAGCAAGCCGAGGTCGGTTGGGCTGAGGGACTGTGATGAAGTTTGTTGCTAGAAATTTCTGGGTTTCCAAAATTAGGTCGTCGGTAGACTATTGCATGTCAGATGGGTTGTGGGTTGCGAGGTAGTAGAAAACCCTAGTGGGAAAAATAATAAGGGGGGGTCATTGTGGTTTGAACAGTGGACAACGTGGAGGCCGTTACGGGTGGGCCGCTACGGCTTGAACAATAGTTGCAATGGGTGAACGTCGAATGAAGGTGGGTCGTGGGCCGTGTTGGTAGGCATGGAAAGTAAGCATTGCAAGAGGGAACAGTAATCGAGGGGGATGAGGGACTGTGGCAAAGTTTGTTGGAAGGTATTTTAAGGTTTCCATAGTTAGATCATGAGTATATTGTTGCATGTCGAACGGTTTGTGGTTTGTTGGGTGGCAGAACATCCCGGTGGGAAAAACAATAAGAGAGGGTCATTGTGGGTTGTATGATGGACAACGTGTAGGATTTTATGGATGGGATGCTACAGGTTGAATGATAGTTATAGTGGGTGAACTCCAAACGAAGGTGGGTCGCAAGTCGTGTTTGTAGGCACAACTGGTAAGTGTTGCATTAGGGTGCAATAACTAGGAAGCGTTGTGCGGTGATATTTTTTGGTTGAATGGTGCACGGTTGGGTGAACTAATTTGAGAGAAGTGTGCAAGCCATGCATTGGTTGAACAATTGTGTAACTTTGTAAAATTATATTTGCATAATTGTTATTGAGCGGGCAGACTTAATTTGGGATTTTCCCCTCCTATTTTTGATATGTTTGTAAATTGTTTATTTATGTTTTATTCTACTCCATAAAGAAGATAACTCATGAAGATAATTGAAGTAATTTCTGCTCCATGATAACACTTAGAATAAAATTGGTTAAGTGTGAAGTAGGCGTAGTTCACAAACTCTAGTAGTGGGAAAAAAATGAGTTAGGTGGTGCCGAACCATGCCTATATGTGGTTGGAAGACACCAATAGCATATGGTCGTGACACTATCTCTCCCTTAACCCCTCACTCTCTCCCCTTCCTTCCCCTCCCCCTTTCTCTCTAACCCCTAATATTCTCACCCTCTCACTATCTCTTTCTCCGCTTCTAATCCTTACACTCTCTCTCTACTACTACCTCTCTCTCTCGTCTCTATCTCCCTCCACCTTTCTCTCACTGCATATCACCCTCCCATACTCCCTCTATTTCTCTGTCCCCCTCTCTCCCTCCCCCCCCATCTATTACCCCCTCTCTCCCAATCACCCTCTCTTTCTCTTCCCCACTATCATTCCCTTAGCACTCTAACTCCCACTCTCTCCCTCTCCCTCTTGTGTTGCCTCCAATCTCTCTCTCTCTTCATCCCTCTCCTTCCCTCCATCCCTCTCTCCCACCATTTCTTGGTCTCTCTATCCCTCTCCCTTCATCCCTGTCATGACCCCACGTTATGGCACCTTAAGACCATCGTGGGCGCTATGCGGCACCAACGAGATTTATCATTTTTTTTAAACTACATTCACCCAGACTACACCTAGCACTCCTGATGCAGGGGCATTAGGCTCAAGACAATACTTTGTATATAAATAAACATAATGGGGGTCTCATGTTTTTGATTTCCTATGTAATTATTCATATTTTAATGATTTTAGTTAAATGTGGAGAGAATTGTAACTGCCCTTGAATGATTAGTGGGCATATGAAGAGATAATCAGTTCAGTTTAGTTAGGATTTAGTCTAAAGTTAGGAATTTGGGAATTTGAAGAGTTTTGTTGGGCTGTTAGAGGATTTGAGTCGATTTAGTAATTTCTTGTATAAATGTAAGCCAAAAAGACACTAGTAGACAGACTGGCAGAGCTGCATAGAGCTGCAAAGAGTTAGAGAGCCGGAGAGGCAGAGTAGGAGAATAGAAGGCCATTAAACTAGAATATTTGGCCGAGGACTAGAAGACTGTAAGTAATTCCATTAATATGAAGGAACATGTTTAGTCTTATATGTGCATTGATTAATTCATGAATGGTTAAATTCCTAAGTTGAGGATTTGATATATATATGGTATGCGTGAGAATGTTTTGGACCTATGTAGTTAACTGTGTGAATGGAACTCTGATATTTGGGGGTAATGGCATTTCTGCATGCCTTTGATAGGTAATTGGAAAACTGTGGTTGAGTATTGTGAATTTGGGCCTGTGTGGCCAATTTCATAATAGATAGAGGATATCTATTGTGCCAGGGAAGAACCTCTATAATTTGGTTAAGAGTATGCCTGTATATTCTGTGATGGGAGCGTGTGAGGACCAGTTTGATAAACCCCGTACTAAGAGCCACTATCGATGTATTGATTCAATTCAAGATACAATTGTATGGGAGATGTGCAGAAGGAATATCTGTGTAAAGGTTTATTTTGTAATCATATTTAAGGAAAGGGTGACTATACCCTTGAAGCCTGTTGAGGCAGAACTGCACGATGGAGCAGATAAGACCGAGCCTACATTGACGTTGATGGAGAGAATGTAAATAAACCCTGCAGCCGGAGAGCGAGTCTTTGATTTGAAGAAATCAAGGGTAGCATATGAAAAGGTGTAGTTGAAATAGACTGAAGGGAGGCGGAATTAAACAACCGAAAGAACGGAATCTTGAGCCAGAAGAAAGCGGAACCACGTGGAGAGAAAACAGTGAAGGCAGTTTCAGAGGCCGAAACCAACGGTTTTGCACTTTTTGAAAATGGTAAGTGGAATTGAAAATAAAAATGCAATATAGTTCGTCGTCGGACACATGTCCTAGAGTGGTTTACAAAAACCACCCTTTTCGCATTTTTTTGGAGGCTTAAAGTTCGGTGGAAAAGAAATACGATTTCTGTTCGATCTCTAGTCAGTTGAGATTGACGACGCTTGCATCACGAAGTTGCATAAACGATAAGCGAGAGTGAAGGATTAAAGGTCGGGCAGTTTGGTTATGCGATGATCATCGAATCATGGCATGATAGTGTGATGAGGTTGCAGCCGTTGATTTCAGAGGTATGTTAAATTACCCGTGGGACCCATATTAACCCTTTAAAGAGTTGGTTTATGGAAATTATGCGAGCATTAATATGGTAATGCAAGAGGTAAACCAAAATATTATGGGACCCCGTTGTGTGTCGGGAATTGCTTTAAACAATGCCAAAGTCTATGTTATTGGTTGGGTTTTAAACCTAGGCCGGGAGTTTATTTAAATTTTATAACCGTTGACTGGAGAATGTTGATATATGGTTCAACCTTGGATTTAATATAAAGGTTGGGGCGCAAATACAGTTTATGTAGTATCGAATATATATTCGATAAGTTACAAAAGAGGTCCTCGCATAGGAGGACTGTGAACTATGGTGCATTATTTGCATTTGGGTTTATAACCTTAGAAGAAGAAGAAGCTTCCACACTATTTTATTTAAATTTCCAGTTAAAGAGATTAGAACATTGTGAGGGTGCCCAGATTGTTGAGATTTATTTGGGTGAAACATTGGGATGCATTTATATGCACAGGGGAAATTAGAAATGTGGGTTAAGTGAGGTAGCCCTGGCATCAAGTGGTATCAGAGCTAGAATTGGAATAGCTCTTTGAAATTTGATTTTTAAAATGCACATGTGCTAAAACAATGAGAAAAGTTTGATGTTTAAATATTCTTAATAGAATTTATAGATTTGATTAAGCATGCAGTGAAGGTATTCAGATTTGCAGAATCTGAATTTGGGAGCAAAATATTTTGAAGATTGCAGCAGATAGAGATGCAGTGCAGGTGAAAGAAGAAGAAAGATCATTCAGGGATCTTGGGAGGTGAGTTGATGAGCCTTATTTGACTCTGGTTTGAAGGATTTGTTTACAGAATGCAGAGTGAAAGAAATTGAGGAAGAAATCTCAGCAAAATGTAGATCACAACTTTGGGAACAGTGATGAGAGAGTCCAGCAAGGGATTCTGAGTGAAGAATAAAGTGTGGCAGAACCTGGAGGATTCCCAACAAAGGTTGGATGAAAGAATAACAGATGTGTTCTTGAGAAAATTTTCAGAGTGAAGCCTAGAGAGAGCAGAAGAGAGTGCTTAGAAGGTTCCAGCAGATAGGGGACCAGTACTTGCAAAAAGCCAGATCCATAGGAAGGGATTGGTGAGGTAAGTTGCAGCAAGAGAGCTTGCTATTGCAGAGGCTTAGTGCAGCTTGTGAGTGAAGAACTCAAGGAGAATAAAATGGCTACTGATAGCCACAACAGATATTGCAGAGGTTCTGAGAGAGGCCACAACAGAAGAGTGAGGGAAGATGCCAAAGAAAATGGCATGAGGAAGAAACTCACTGATGAGGAATATTAGAAAGAGGTAGATGAGATCTGGGAGAAGTTCAACAAGTTGGAACTGATGATAAAGGAAAGCCAGAGAGTTGGTTGGCTCATGAAGAGGAAGTTAAAGTGGCAGATGCTACAAATGAAGAAAGAGAAAATGACAAATGCTCAGCTGAAAGAGAGATTACTCAGGATTATTGAGTATCTGGAGAAGGAATTGAAGACTGAAACTTCAACTGAGACCAAGGGGTCCAAGGGCCTTACATCTTACAAATTTTGTATGTTTGCAGGAAGAACATGTGGGAGAGAACAAACTGTTGATGTTGTCACTAAGGAAGAAAATGGAGCAGCTAGATGTTTTGAAAATGTCCATGCACAGTTGGAGAAAGGTTCTGCTTTCCAACATATTGGAAGCAGAGGAGATTTAAATTGTGATGGTGGCCAGAAGCTGGAAGTTGGACAGCTTGAAGAAGAGACTGAAGGGAAGACCATTGAAGAATCTCTGAGATGTATAGAAGATTTGGAACAACAGGAGGATTTGATGATCAAATCATCAAAGGAGAGCATGGGGTCTTATGGTTTTACAACTGACAAGTTGTGTGTGAATGCAAGTATTGAAGAAAACAGTTCATATGATGAAACTGTATTCAATGAAGTTGAATGTTTCCAAGTAAAGTATGATGATTATCTTTCAGATGAAGATCAGATTGAATTGCAGCAATAGAAAGAATTCATTAATTCCTTGTTTAATTAAAGGGATTGCTTCAATGAGGACAAGACATTTATGTCTGATGATGACCAATTTGTTATTAATGTTGATAATGAAAAATTGTTTTTGTTAAATGGCCAAGTGAAGAGTGATGGACAGATAACTGAAGTTGTTGCAGGGATGGAAGATCAGAATTCTATTCTGATGAAGGTTGAAGAAGTAGTGACAACAAAAAACTTGACTTGTGAGAGAAGGGAAGATAGTGAAGATAGTATGAATGTTTTCTCAGATGAGATGCCAAGATTGTGGCATGGGTTAAGTGCTCTGGAGCAGAGGATGGAAACATAGAGAGAAGGTGTTCATATTGTAAAGGCATAGATGAATGAGAATGAGAAAGTTCATTTTTATGAACTAGAGCAGAGAGACATCCTTGAAGAGGATGATGCAGAGGAGAGACTAACTGACAGTCTCAAGAATTGTTTGAAGGATTGGAATCAGCATATTGATGTGCTGATAGAGAAGGAAATAAATTTAGGACAACATACTGAGATGCTGGTAGAAGAGAGGAAGGCATTGAGGCGTTGTGATTTTTGTTTTGACAATTGTTTTGTGAATTCAGATTCTGTTGATGCTGAAGGGAAGTTGACACCATTGAGCAGTCAATTGAAAGAGGAGGAGAATTCTGTGGAAGATTTTAATCCATGGAGTGAAGAAGTTAAGTTGCTAGAGATTATACTGAATCAACAGGATTCAATGCAAGAAAGAGAACCTCAATTTCAAAATTGGGGATTGCAGAATGTGAAGACACAATGGGATGAAGACAAGGAAGAATTGGTGATTGAATCATCAATTGAGACCATTGGGTCTTGTGGTTTTAAAACTAATAATTTGGTTGTGTTGATAGGAACTGTAGAAGACAATCCATCACTTGGAGTTGTCTTGAATGAAGATGAGTAGCTGAAGGAAGGTGAGACAGTGATGTCTCATGTAAAAGAACTTTTTATTTCTGCAGATGACAAGGAAGAGTTGGCTTGTCTGAATAGCCGAGAGAAGACTGTAAGGGAGAATTTTGGGGCTGCTACAGTGGGGGAGAATCATAATTTTACTCTGATAGAAGATGAAAATGCAGTACTTGGAGAACTTGATTTGATTGCCAAAATCAATCAAGAAGATGGAGGACAATCACTAAGGATTGTCAAGGAAGAAGAAGAAGAACATGCTGAATTCAAATTGCAGCATAGTGATGATTTGAGACAAGTACAAAATGAGTGGTTGAATTGTTTGTAGAAAACACTCAGAGAAGAGAATGAAATGGCAGAGCAACAGATTGAAGTGTTGTTGAAAGAAATGTTGGAGAAACAAATTGAAGTGTTGCCAGAAGAGGAGGAAGAGACACAAGGATTTTGTGACTTTGATGTTTGTTTTATGATTGTAGGTACTGATGGAAGGACTAAAAGGTGTTTGGTATAGAAGAAGAAAAGAGATGATGATAGTGACTGGAAATTTAAATACCAGTCAAGAGAATTGCTGAAGGCAGAGAATGAAGAAATTGTCATGAGTGAAAATCAGGAAGAGTTTTTCTGTAGCAGAAGACAAGAGGGTATGGATGATTGGGTGGCAGTAAGAAGAGCTACAGATATAGCTGAAGCTAGCACAGGATCTAGAGATAGAGTAAAAGCAGCAGTGAGTGTTCAGCAAATAAGAACTCAACAAGCAGAAGCAGGGTTATAATTTCAGCAATCAGGATGGAGCAGTATCCAACAGTCAGAGGACATATTAGATGCAGAAATTGAATTGATAAGAAGACTGATGGTGAGAGTGTCTGAGAAGAAGACAGAAGCAAGAGGACAAAGGAGCAAGAGCAGTAGCAGAAGAAAGACAGAAAGAGAGTGTAAGAGTACAACCAGTGGAGCAAGACAGAATAAAGTATGGAAGCCTGGAGAAGGTCAAAAGAAGAATGTTATAGCAGATGATCAGCTACAGAATAAAGTGTGGGATCCAGGAAGGCAAGGATGAAAGCACATGATCAGGAGATCATGAATCATTTTCACCTAGGGAGTCTGATGCAGGGGAATTAGGCCCAAGACAATACTTTGTATATAAATAAACATAAGGGGGGTCTCATGTTTTTTATTTCCTATCTAATTATTCATATTTTAGCGATTTTAGTTAAATGTGGAGAGAATTGTAACTGCCCTCGAATGATTAGCGGGCATATGAAGAGATAGTTAGTTCAGTTTAGTTAGGATTTAGTCTAAAGTTAGGAATTTGGGAATTTGAAGAGTTTTGTTGGGTTGTTAGAGGAGTTGAGTCAATTCAGTGTTTTCTTGTATAAATGTAAGCCAAAAAGACATTAGTAGACAGACCGACAGAGCTGCATAGAGCTGCATAGAGTTAGAGAGCCGGAGAGGCAGAGTAGGAGAATAGAAGGCCATTAAACTAGAAGATTTGGCCGAGGACCAGAAGACTGTAAGTAATTCCATTTATATGAAGGAACCTATTTAGTCTTATATGTGCATTGATTAATTCATGAATGGTTAAATTCCCGTGTTGAGGATTTGATATATATATGGTATGCGTGAGAATGTTTTGGACCTCTATAGTTAACTATGTGAATGGAACTCTGATATTTGGGGGTAATGGCGTTTTTGCACACCTTTGATAGGTAATTGGCAAACTGTGGTTGAGTATTTTGAATTTTGGGCTTGTGTGGCCAATTTCATAATATATAGAGGATATCTATTGTGCTAGGGAAGAACCTCTGTAATTTGGTTAAGAGTATGCCTGTATATTCTGTGATGGGAGCGTGTGAGGACCAGTGTGATAATCCCCGTACCGAGAGCCACTGTCAATGTATTGATTCAATTCAAGATACAATTATATGGGAGATGCGCAGAAGGAATCTCTGTGTAAAGGTTTAGTTTGTAATCATGTTTAAGGAAAGGGTGACTATACCCTTGAAGCATGTTAAGGTAGAACTGCACAGTGGAGCAGATAAGACCGAGCCTACGTTGACGTTGGAGGAGAGAATGTAAACAAACCCTGCAGCTGGAGAGCGAGTCTTTGATTTGAAGAAATCAAGGGTAGCATATGAAAAGGCGTAGTTGAAATAGACTGAAGGGAGGTGGAATTAAACAAGCGAAAAAACGGAATCTTGAGCCAGAAGGAAGCGGAACCACGTGGAGAGCAAACAGTGAAGGCAGTTTCAAAGGCTGAATCCAGCGGTTTTTGCACTTTTTGAAAATGGTAAGTGGAAGTGAAATTAAAAATGCGATATAGTTCGTCGCCGAACACGTGTCCTAGAGTGGTTTACGAAAACCACCCTTTTCGCATTTTTTTGGAGGCTTAAAGTTCGACGGAAAAGAAATGTGATTTCCGTCCGATCTCTAGTCAGTTGATATCGACGATGCTCGCATCACGAATTTGCATAAACGATAAGCGAGAGTGAAATATTAAAGGTCGGGCAATTTAGTTATGCGATGATCGTCGGATCATGGCATGATAATGCGATGAGGTTGCAGCCGTTGATTTTAGAGGTATGTTAAATTACCTGTGGGACCCATATTAACCCTTTAAAGAGTTGATTTATGGAAATGTGAGCGTTAATATGGTAATGCAAGAGGTAAACCGAAATATTATGGGACCACGTTGTTTGTCGAGAATTGCTTTAAACAACGCCGAAGTCTATGTTATTGGTTGGGTTTTAAACCTAGGCCGGAATTTTATTTAATGTTTATAACCGTTGACTGGAGAATGTTGATATATGGTTCAACCTTGGATTTAATATAAAGGTTGGGGTGCAAATACAGTTTATGTAGTATCAAATATATATTCGATAAGTTACAAAAGAGGTCCCCGCATAGGAGGATTGTGAACTATGGCGCATTATTTGCATTTGGGTTTATAACCTTAGAAGAAGAAGAAGCTTCCGCACTATTTTATTTAAATTGCTAGTTAAAGAGATTAGAACATTGTGAGGGTGCCCAGATTGTTGAGATTTATTTGGGTGAAACATTGGGATGCATTTATATGCATAGGGGAAAGTAAAAGATGTGGGTTATGTGAGGTAGCCCTGGCATCAAGTGGTATCAGAGCTAGAATTGGAATAGCTCTTTGAAATTTGATTTTTGAAATGCACATGTACTGAAACAATGAGGAAAGTTTGATGTTTGAATCTGTTTAACAGAATTTATAGATTTGATTAAGCATGCAGTGAAAGTATTCAGATTTGCAGAATCTGAATTTGGGAGCAAAATATTTTGAAGATTGCAGCAGATAGAGATGCAGTGTAGGTGAAAGAATAAGCAAGATCATTCAGGCTTTGGTTTGCAGGATTTGTTTGCAGAATGCAGAGTGCAAGCAATTGAGAAAGAAATCTCAGGAAAAGGCAGATCACAGCTTTGAGAACAGTGATGAGAGAGTACAGCAAGGGATTCTTAGTGAAGAAGAAAGTGTGGCAGAACCTGGAGGATTCCTAACAGAGGTTGGATGAAAGAAGAACATATGTGTTCTTGAGAAAAGTTGCAAAGTGAAGCCTAGAGAAAGTAGAAGAGAGTGCTCAGAAGGTTCCATCAGATAGGGGACCAGTACTTGCCAAAAGCCAGATCCAAAGGAAGGGATTGGTGAGGTAAGTGTGGAGTACTGAAAAGGTATGTTTTTGATGATTATTTCAGTGGCTTTTTAGTAGAATTTGTAAACCTTTTTGTCTCATGAATTTGGAAAGTAATAAGGAATTATAATAAAACATGTGGAAATTGATATGCAGGACTTAACCACTAATAATGGTTATTTTCTGTACAGGAAAAGGAAAAAAACGAGGAATTGCCGCTCCAAAGGAAGAGACAAAGTCGAGATAACTGCTGTCCCTCTGAAGGTGAACCGAATGCAAACAAGGCTAAATAGATTACAGCAAATCGGCTCGGAAAAGAAGGAGAAGACACCAGCTCGACGCCAAAGAAAGGAAAGGATGAAGAATTAACAGTTTGGCGAATCCCTCAGGATCTTCGATCCTGAGGGATCGCTGCTTTATTTATCTTGTTACTTGGACATCTCCGCCGTCGCCTTTATATAAAGGGACAGCACTGTTAGCTTGATATAGATATAGAAAGAGAGATAGAGGATACGCTTTTATGTAATTTTCTGTAAAACATCAGCTTTGATTATTAAGTCTAGTTGAGAACTGGTTCAATGTATTTTTGACCGATGCATTAATACAAGATTGGTGATTATTTCATCTTTGCGTCTGGATTAACTTAAAGCGGTGTATCCTTGGAGGCTAAGGGCCCGGCCCCGAAGGACACTTGCTTCTGTACCATTACGACTTGACTTCTGTGTGGTTTGTTTATCATTGTTATTTGGTAATTTGATATGCTTTATAAGTTCATATTACATGCTCTGTTAAAGATTGAATCATTGAGGTTTTTACAGATAGAGTCGTGTGTTGACTCCGCATCAAGTTATTAATCCTTTCAAGAGTTAATTACATGTTCTTACTGTTATGTCACAGAGCTGTTATACTAAACGTTCGTGTTGTGCGCGTTTCTGATTTATCAGTACTGTTCCATAATTCATTAATAGTTATTGTTGTTCCATTAGCGTGTTTCGTGTGAATTTCCTTTAGAGTGAAAGAATGTTATTTGATTGCAAAGAGTGCATTTGAATTAATAGATTAAGTTTGGTTACAACCCGCGGGACTTAGTTATTTCAGGATTTTTTGTTCCATTCCGGGACTGTCGTTCAATCCTCTATTTGCTTTGTTGTTCCATTTACTTGCATTTGTTGTTTTGGCGTGAGAGATGATCTAAAGCTTTGTAGTGAGCATTAGCGATCACTCGTCTAGCTCCCGGGCTCGTGGTCTATGCTCTAAATTCCTTTCCATCAATTTCCGAAGGGATGGGTTATCACTGCCGAACCCTTGGCTGATAAGTTGCTGAGTTTTACGAGTGTGTGATTTCTTCTTTGAAGTAATTTAGTTATAGAAAAGCATCCAGTTTACTCTTGTATTTCTTAAGCAACGTACTACTAGCATTACTCGACAAATGATAGCCTCGGATTGAGTCACTCTTTGTAATAACAAAACGCTCCCCGGATTGACATATTAATGTGAGGTAATTAGAGGTGAAAGAGACCCTTTTTATAGCTCCACATTTTGGCGCCGTTGCGGGGAAAGAGTGTAGCCATTTGTCTTTTTCGGAGTAGTGTACAAGCCTCGCTAGGGAGGAGTTGGATTCTAAAAACGAAAGGTAAGAACCTACGTGCGGAGCATGTAAAAACCCACCCGCTCCACTATCCGCTTTCCTAACGATTTGTTTTTTGCTTTGTTTAGAATTTAGTCGTTCATTTGAGTGCATGACTAAGCGAGAAAAGACCGAGAAAAGAATATCAAACCCCCCATCCAAGCCTCGAAAAAGCTAAGGGGCCGGTGACCCTTGGCCGAACGACCTTCATAGACGAAATCTATAAGAAAACGAGAATCTCAACCATCGGTAGGCCTCAAGAAAAAAAATTTCTAAACCGCCTACTAGTTCCCTTCGAGCCACGAGGATCACCATCCGTAGCCCTATGTCCGAGGTGCATAGTCAAAGCGAAGAGCGAGGACTTTCAAGAAATTGAAAATTCTACTCCCGAATTATTGCGGGGAAGGGAACTCTAGCAACTTTTGTGAAGGAGAAGGAGAAACAGGGGGAAACCAAGGAACCAAAATCCCCTATTGAAACAAATCGGCCCATTAGATAGCCTAGATAAGGGGAGTCTTTGCGAAAGTCATTGTTGAAGGAATTCAATCTCTTCGGACACTGGTATTCTCATTATTCCGGATAAAGGAAGCGCTATTAAAAATATCCTGTCAAAACCGTTCCCACTCAACCTAGGAATACCATCCTAGATATCCCGGAAGGTTATTGGCATATATTCGATTCCATGGCTCAAAACCAACCAAATGCTCAAAAACCGACCAAATACTCAAACCTCTACATTACAATATCCTATAGTGGATTCTGCGACAAATGCACCCATGAAAGCTATCCCTCTTCGACATATCCCTACATTTCACGGACTCACATCGGAAGATCCGGATGCATTCTTATTCGAATTCGATGTGTTATGTAGGGGAGTACGATTACACCACCGATCCCCAAAAATTAAAATTATTTCCCTCTACATTAAAAGGGGTCGCTTTAAGATGGTTTATGGGGCTAGGTGGCGGGGTTATCAACAATTGGGATCAAATGAAAGAATCCTTCTTAAAAAAAATATCGGGATTATTGTAGGTCTAGAGAATTAAAAAGACGAAATATTTCAAATGTCGACGGGACCGAATGAAACATTAGAGGAGTATGTGGAACGTTTTCAGGTACAATCTACAAAGATCTCCTTATGCATCGCTACCTTTACTCGATAATGTGTTAAAAAGCTTGCTTTAATAAGGGGCATGAAGGAACAATGGATTGAAACATTAAACATTATGGGAAAAGGGGATATTTATCAAGAGAATTTTCTCGACATCATTGACTTATGTATCGAGAGTTCGAGAGGCGAGCACAAGAATAAAACCGACGTAATATGATCGGTTTGCAAGAGATAACAAAGTATCGGCAGAAGGAGTAACACGTGCGGAAATTGGAAATTTATTAGAAAATTTTAAAGCGATATTATGGGGACACTAACTACACAACTTGATATTGTGCGAGGCTAAACGAAAGCACTGGAGGGCGTAACGGGAATTTGGCAATCTTACGCCCCCGATGCGAGAAAAAAAACATAGCCACAAGGAGTGTCCCATCTGGATAAAGTCCAAACATGCGCCATACGTACAAAAGATCACCTTACGGAGAGCTGCCCCTCACTTCTGGATTGAAAGCGGTATATAAGGAAGCGAGAAGAAGAACCGGAATCGGTGAATTCGATCAACCGGGCGCCGCCGATGGCGGCCGAGACAACTCGGTATGTTTCCGGACTCAACCTCTTTCTTTCAAACCCCACGAGTATAATGCTCAACAATATGGTATGTGGCAAAATCAATCTCAACCCCCATTTACAAACTGGTCACCACAATCGTTTCCTTCTTCAAATCCATGGTCGAATCAAACAAGCCAAAGCTCGGTTGGCCGAATTTCCCTTACACTCCACCATATTGGCAAAATGGCCCATATCCTTCACAATGGACTCCCTCTACTTCACAAAGTTCACCACAGCGGACAAGTCGGCAAAGACCGATGTACCACCCAAAGTCGGAACTATTCCGCTCCCTTAACCTACTCTCGCCGACCTTACAACAAAATCCCCAGTCTAACTACGAGACCGCAACTCCCAGCCCCAACCCGATCCCAATCCAAATAACGAGCGGGTCCAATCTATCCAAATCATAGAATCACCGAAAATAGGACCCGACCCGAGGGAGTGCAATGACCTTCGAGTTAAGATACGGACGTATAATTGAAAGCGAGGGAGATAAAACGAGTTCATATTGAAGATCAATTACCAAGAGAACATCGGTTACAACACGAGGATGTAAATAAGCAACAAACTCATAATCAAGCAACCACATCCTCTCCTCCATTCCCCAGAACGATTAGCCATACCTCGACCCATACAATATCCCGACTTTGACATTCGGGAGAATTACAAAATTTGTACATAAAAATTCCATTCCTCCAAGCCATTCAAGACATTCCCATATACGCAAAAACTATCAAAGAATTGTGCATAAAGAAACCAAGGAGGAATATAACAAATAATCCAAGAGTCCAAGTAGTCGGTACTTTATCTGATCTATTATCTGGAAGAGAAACACCCCTTAAATATGAAGACCCCAGGGAATCCAATTATAACTGTTCAAATTTATGGTCGGGACCACTGTCTAATGCCTTAGTTGATCTAGGGGCTGCAATTAATATTTTAACAACCACAACTTGCCAAAAGCTCGGCATTACATCCGTAGAGCCCACCTCTACTCGTTAGAATTAGGCGACCGATCCGTGGTTAGACCCGAGAGGGTACTCTACATGATGTCATGGTCTCCGTAGAATCCCGGGAGTATCCAACCGATTTCACGATAATTAATCCAAAAACCCGACTTGATGGACACCCGCTAATTTTAGGTAGACCTTGGCTCGCTACTGCTCGATGCCTACATTGGTCGTCGGCAGGGGAAATATGACCATAACCGAGAGGACCAAATAGCAAGAATTTAGTTCTATATCCTCCGGCACGACCCAAGTGTCACAATGATCAAAACTAATAAGCACCCTCGTATCATACCTTACCGATAACATCGGATCTCCATTAACTATACAAGAGGCACTCGATTTTAAAGACCAAACGAGAAGACGATGCCATTAATAATTTCATTACTCAAAAGCGAACCTCGCACACGGTGTCACATGATAGAAGCGAGCATTTGATAATGACTTGGAGGAAGATCCTACGAAAGAAACGCATGACCAAACAATACTCGTTACTACAGTTGCAAATAGTAAAAGTCGTGGAAATTGCACTGGGAAAAAACTTTAAATATCAATGCCAATCTCACACCCGAACAAGAAACAAAGCTCATCCATCCGTTAACAAAATATCAAGAAGCATTTGCATGGGACTACCCACGATATGAAAGGAATCGATCCCCAATTATGTACACACCACATTTATATAGAAAAAGATGCCGGACACGTACGTCGGCCGCAAAGGAGACTTAATCCTCATCTAAAGGATGTCGTAAAAAGCCGAACTTCGAAACTTTTAGATGTTAATTTTATCTACCCTATTTACGATAGTAAATGGGTCTCTCCGCTTGTGGTGGTACCAAAAAAGAACGGAAAATGGAGAATTTGTGTGGATTATAGGGAACTAAATAAGGCAACACGGAAAAGACCACTTTCCTCTCCCTTTCATAGATCAAGTATTGGATACTTTAGCAGGGGAAGAAGTTCTTTTCTTTCCTGGATGGCTTCAGATGGATACAATCGGATTCGATTGCCCCCGAAGACCGGGATAAAACTACTTTTACTTGTCCACTGGGGAACATTTGCCTATCGAGTTCTACCTTTTGGCCTATGTAATGCTCCCGCCACATTTCGGGAGGGCTATCCTTAGCATTTTTGCAGATTTAATAAATGATGGACTTGAAGTTTACATGGATGACTTTACACCATATGGAGATGATTTTGATCTAGCTCTAAACACCCTAGAAAAAAGTCCTACAACGTCGCATTGTTACCGGGCTTTGCTTAAGCCACGAAAAATGTTTCTTGATGATGATTGAAGGACTTATCCTAGGACATTATGTTTCAACGAGTGGCATTCGAGTAGACTCGGCCAAAATCCAAATACTTTTGCTCATTCCCACTCCTACTACTCAAACGCAGGTACGCAACTTTCTTGGATTTTTCGAGTTACTATAGACGATTTATAGAGCATTATTCGCACATTCTTGCTCCTTTATATGCACTAACTGGTAACGTTGATTTTCTTTGGACGAGACAAATGTGACGTGCTTTCGAGGATCTAAAGAAGCTTGTATCCACGGCCCAGATCCTTCGAGGACCAAGCTGGGGACCTACCATTCCGGATATCATCCGATGCCTCCGATACTGACCCATTGGCGCAGATCCTTGGGAAGGAAGAGGATAAAAAAACCATATGCCATCTATTACATCGGCAAGAATTTATCCCCATGCTGAATTAAATTACACTTATTCTTGAAAAAGAATTCCTAGCCGTAATACATCTTTGTCAATAAATTTAGACATTATATTACGAGCTATCCTGTTATCTTATATACGGACCATTACTGCTATAAAATATTTAGCAAATAAGCACTGTCACAAATGCCGGAGTAACTCGATGGTTAATTTTATTGCGGGAATTCGACATCACAATCAAGGACCCAGACACGGCAAAGAAAACCACCGTAGCCGATTTTCTTTCGAGAATACCAAAATCAAGCGATGCGGCAGAGCTTGAAGATCAATTTCCGGATGAGCACATGTTTGTTGTTGTTGTTCAAACACCCACGGTATGCTCGATGTTGCCAACTACCTCGCGATAGGGTAAATTACCAAAACATTTAACTCCTAATGAGCGCAAAGCGATTATTCAAAAAAAGTTCTCGATTCTCGTGGATTGGGGGGCTATTTGTTTCACACGGGAAGCAGACATGCATATCGGGCGATGTGTTAGAGAAGATGAAATCTTTGACATCCTAAAAAGCTCGTCACGATGGACCGTGTGGGGGGCACTTCGCCGAGCGCGAATCGGACATAAAGTATTGCGGACGAGGGATATTACCGGCCTACGATCTTCAAAGATGCGAAGAAGTTTGTCCAAGCTTTGTGATGTTACCCGGCGCGCAGGGGACGACACGGTCAAAGGCTGATGAGATGCCTCTCGAAACCACGAGTTGGTCATCGAACCATTCGAGCGATGGGCTCTTGATTTCTTTAGACCCATCAACCCCTCATCAAATCGAGAAAACATATATCTTGGTGGCAACAGAATATGTCACCAAATGGGTTGAGGCGAAGCATTGCCAAGAGCCACGAGAGGACTCTGTCATACGGTTCTGTTCCATCTATTTGTTCGTTATGGCCTTCCTAGGGAAATAATTACGGATGGAGGACCACAATTTGTTGGGCATAAATTAGCCGCAACACTCAACAATTATCACGTCCGAGCATAAAATCACTACTCCATATCACCCACGGAGCGAATGGGCGGGTAGAAAATAGCAATAAGATAATAGAATCAATCCTAACGAAAACCATTGCGTCACATAGGCGTGATTGGGCTACCCGACTACCCGAAGCACTGCGGGCCTATAGAACCACATGGAGGAGCACCACCGGTTACTCACCTTATCAATTAGTGTTTGGAAAACAACCCATTTTTTCCCATAGAATTCGAAATCCAAACATTACGGACATCACGGGGAAGTTGGCCTAGATCTAAGCGAGGCACAAATCAATCGACTACAACGAGATCAATGAATTAGACGAAATTAGGCTCTCTGCACTACAAAATACGACATTGATTCAACGAGCGGCGAGCTAAATGGCATGATGCGCTCATCAAAAACAAAGTCTTTCACGAGGAGACCGGGCTTTCGTTATACGACTCTCGGTTTCGGGATTTCCCTGGAAAACTTCGGACTCGATGGTTGGGACCATACGAAATCCGAAGGTGCATGAAAAACGGAACCCTTACTCTAATTACCATTGATGGTTCCGGATATGCATTCAAATTAAATGGCCACCGAGTCCGTCTCTATCGCAAACCACTCACTCGGGAATCCTTCACGCCGACGGCCTACGCCAGAGACACCGATATGGAGATTTTAGGAGAGGAAGAGAAATCTTCCTCACTGTAATTCATTAAGGGTTCATTTCTTTTTACAATTTGTACATAAGTTCTTGTTTTTGAGTGGTTTTTGTACATAAGTTTGCATTTAAATATTTTCTTTTCATTTTTTTTCTTGTTCCTTTTCTCTCACAAAGTTCGATTTTTTGCCGTTTTAAAAAATAGCATCCGCGTGTTTTTTATGCTGATTTTGCTTGTTTCTTTCGTTCCTTTTTCGTTTGTTCCTTTTCTAAAGGAACAGACATTCGAGATCTCTCTTTCGTTCCTTTTTCAAAGGAACGGCATTATTACGTTTTTCGTTGTTCCTTTTGGTTACCACTTTGTTCCTTCTTCTTCAAAGAAACAACGTTTTTTTATTACTGTTGTTCCCTTTTCAAAGGAATGGCATTTTGAGTGTTTTTTTATTTTTGCTGTTCCTTTTTCTATCATCCGTCATTGTTTCTTTTTCAAAGGAACACCTCTAGCATACTTTTGCTCTCCTTGTGAAAGCTGACTTATTCCTATTCTTTGAACTAAATTGAGGATGCTTCTTGCCCGTCTTCTTTCTAGTCTTTAAGATACGGCTATGTATTTGTGCAATGAAATATAAAATCACAACATACCGAAATCTTCAAACCATAAATCGCTATATCTATAAGGCTCTGCATTAGTAAGAGGACAAACGGAAGGACATACTTATTTCTTACCTTTTCGTTTGACATGGTTTTACTAATTTTGCCCTCGATTGGTTATTTTTATCATGCTGATCCCCTTAAACTTTTTTTGATTAGTACTTGGGAATAAGAGCAAAGAGCTTATATCTTCCTATTGAGATGATAAGACTTCTTCCACCATTCCTACTCTTAAGGAGTGTTGAACCACCCTTTGTGTATAAATAAGGAAAAGTATTCTATAAAAAAAAAAAAAAAAAATATGTGAACATGATATGTGAAGTGTCAAATGCGGGATAGGGGGTCTCATCGAAGAGCCAACCTACCATGATCATGAGGATGGAAGTGAAGTGGCATTCCCATTATGGCCACCACACCAGGGATATGGTCCAAAAGGTATATCAAATAAACGAACCTTGGAACATGAGGTCTCATCACGAGCCGGCACCTCACGTTTCGCTCCTTCCTCGTGAATGGCATTATGGTTAACGGTCATCGAAGCCGACATAATGGTCTACATTTTGACATAACAACACTCCTAAGTATACACAAAGGATCATGGTTCCGAGGGTGAAAAAACAACTCCGCCAAGGTTATGGACACTCGTTGCGCGTAATCTGTTAATGGTATTGAAGTCACTTTGGTTACACCAATGGGTAAGATACTAACACTCTTTTGTTTCTTATATCCTAGGAACTAATCATATGTTATTTCCCGATTTATACATCGCATGAACATTTATCATTACCAATCATGGCAACGGAAGTGACCATGACCACTTGAGATTTGGCAAGTACGATACATGTCTTATCCACTAGCCTCATATCATAACACAACGACCTCTTATATAATACGCGATCAATTCTCCGCCTCGATTTCGGTAATTCGTTGTCCTTTTTAACATGGCATAATTCCACATCGCTGTTCCTTTCCGACTTGGTTGCGGATCGGGTGCCGCCCCCTTTATTTGTCGGGTGGGACGACTATCACATTACGGGGGGGGAGGTTAACCTCATCATCCCCCTGTATTACGTGTCAACTCACCATTTGGGAAAAATAGTGTACGACGGTTTTGCATGGTTTAACGGCATGGCATTTCTATTTTTACACAAAATTGCTTTCTGTTACACTCGTTGCATACTCCGTGTTTTTGAAACCTTGCGATTATCACCCTCTCTGTGTTTCAAACAGAAAACGTAGTTGTCGTTCCATTTAGAATCTACGAGTGAAACCATGGGAGGAAGGGCAATTCGAAGCGAGCCTCGGCGGTTGACGATCTCTCGCTGCTTGCCGGGAGATCCCTGGAAAGAGCGAGGATGGTTGAATTATTTCAATCGCCTACGGGGAGTCTAATGAAACAATAGCGATGGAATTTACGAGAACCTACGGGATGATCATTCCACGATAAGGGGGAAGCGGATAGCGGTCACCGATGACATAATTGCGAAGTTTCGGGGACTACCACCCACGGGACTCGTATGGACATTGAAAAAGGAACGATTACAGAAGGTCATGGAAATTTTCCGGGACGAAGGTCGAGTTTGAAAATTAAGGGGAGGGGAGTTCGCCGAAAGCAACCCTAGGAGAACCCACGGACGGAGTTAGCAAGAATAGTGCGGGGGCTACATCACCCGACGAAGGAAGGAAAGACGTGGTAAGACCACGACATCTTAAACTTTTAGTCTGTTTTAAAGCGGAAATGCTCTGTAAATTTACCCCGCACTCCCGAACTCATTCATCGCATGATGTTGCACAAAGCATAAAAAAGGCACGAGCATGTAGAGTCGGTCGTTAGTCACCATGGGTTAATACGACTAGTTGTTAGCCATAGTCTCACCCGGCGAAGAAACGGTACTGGGAAGAGGCGCTTGTAATGATTAGGGGGGGGATTGACGAGCGCCATCCCCAAAACGTAAACATCCTACAAACACACCGAACGACCGCAAAACGCGGGAGAACATGTTGCTAGTACATCGGAACAACCGAGGGGATACACCGAGAATCGGCAAAACACAAGCATACCGATATACACCCGAGCGGCCCGGAAGAGCCCCGAGAAAATCAGCCCGGTTAGCTCGGATGCGAGGAAGGCTGGAAAAGCTCCAGGGAAAGCACCGGCCAACCAGAGTGATAATTGAGGACGAGCAATCCGAAGAAGAAGCGACGAGCATTCGGAAACGAAATAGAAGCGAGAAATTGAACGGGGAGGAGGAAATGGTACAGCGAGGGAAGATAGCCCATTACAAGACCTCATCGGGAGAAGATGACTTGGCCGCGATCCTAGCCAATATGGGCAAGTATGGCCAACCTTCTAGTTCGAGAGGACCCCCCACGACAAACCCCAAGAAGAAAACATGCCCGTTCATGATGAAGAGGAGGTAAATGCGAACGGGAACAATGCTGTTTCCCCGAGTCACAAGAGGAAATTCTAGAGGGAGTAGGAGCGAGAAACAGCGATCGCTCGGGAAGAGACGGAACCGGTCGAGGTTCCTACCCCCGAACGAGCGGAGAGCGATGCAGTGAGGAAGAACCTCAAGAGAAAGATTTAGAAACTAGTCATGGTCCGGACCGCGACGGGACGGTCTGCTGTTCCTTCTAATGAAACGCTCGGAAATTAAGAAGTTGCGGAGGGAACGACGAGAAATTTTTGAATACGATAACCCGACTCGGACAACAAATTAGGATTACGAAAAAGAACCGGGGAAGGTAAGAAAGATCGGAAGGAAGAAAAAAGAGGGCCAACAATCGGCCTGCTACTCAAAACCCTACCGAGAATCCAAAGTCGACGTTCCAAATGATGCTCGAGGAACGAGGAACGGACGGATGTTCGCATTAAAGCAGAAAGGATGATATAAGGACCGGTGACAAGCAAATTCGGACAGAGGCACCACCCTCGGGGGTAATCGGGGTTCGAACTCCAAACGACATAATAAGAAAGTTCGGGTAAAACTCCCCGACCTCCTCTTCGACCTATGGAAAAAAAGATCCAAAGACAAAAACCTTGCATAAGATGGTGAAGCAAGCCCGAGCAAGAAGCCGAACAACTTAGAGAGCAAACGGTTCCCCGGGAAAAAATATGAAGAGTTACGAAAGCAGCAACTAAGGGACGTCAATCAATCCAAAAGCCCAGGCTTTTGAAGGGTGGCGAAAGGAACAAGAGGAAGTTGCACGGGTAACCGCGTAGACTAGATATTGTTATCAAGCGGATGAATACCTTGTGTTCTTTATACAATGACGTCTTAGCATGTAGGGCTCCTTCTAAAAAACTATGCTCTGTTTTTTATTTGAACGGTATTTACAATTAAAAATAAAAGCTATTAAAAGCGAGTGCCCCTATACAAATCAACATTGTCGATGACTTTATAGACTAGCATGTAAACATTATGGAGTGAAAGTCCGAGAGATTGTTGTGTGAACTTTATTTGCATGACCTTGTGCTAAATCGGGAGACCGAGTTAAACCCCGGCCCTTTCATTGGAGACATCCAATTACAAGCATTCATTTCATTCGAGGGTTAATCGGATTAAGTGGCTCAAAGCCTATGATACTTTCCGGAGTCGGGGAAAATGGTCTAGATTTACGGGTAAAGGTCGAGACTAGGAACCCGAGTATGATTTGTGGAAAGCTCATAGAAATCTCATAAATACTCCGGGTGTCTATGAAACATTTAGGACCCATGCATGAGGCACTTATTCGGGAAGGGTTAGAGTATTTTCTTTCCATCCAAGACTTGGCCATTAATGCGGCCAAATTTCGGTACCGAATCTCCGATCCAAACATCCCGACTCGGGGGAACCATTTAAGTATGAGAACTTTCGAGTTAGTCGCCAACCGTTTGAACCTCTATGGCGAGAGCATTATGAAAGTAGGGTCATCTCGGTTAGGATATAGATTTCGCACTCCAATTATTTGGCACCCACGACCGGGATACTGAGGCCCCATATGAGATGCACGAGGGGCAAACAGTGTCGATTTTTTGATTATCTAATCACTCATCATGGGTCGTAGGCCTCCGAATGGGACTCCTTCTCCCAAGCATATTCTTTCACTCGCCTTGCATGTCAACTACAATGTTTTCATGAGGACATGAAACAAGGTAAGCGAGGGGGTGTGTGGAGTGCTGAAAAGGTATGTTTTTGATGATTATTTCGGTGGCTTTTTTAGTAGAATTTGTAAACCTTTTTGTCTCATGAATTTGGAAAGTAATAAGGAATTATAATAAAACATGTGGAAATTGATATGCAAGACTTAACTACTAATAATGGTTATTTTTCGTACAGAAAAGGAAAAAACAAGGAATTGCCGCTCCAAAGGAAGAGGCAAAGTCGAGATAGCTATTTGTCCCTACGAAGGTGAACCGAATGCAAACAAGGCTAAATAGATTACATCAAATCGGCTCGGAAAATAAGGAGAAGACACCGGCTCGGCGCCAAAGAAAGGAAATGATGAAGAATTAACGGTTTGGCGAATCCCTCGGGATCTTCGATCCCGAGGGATCGCCGCTTTATTTATCATGTTACTTGGACATCTCCGCCGTCGCCTTTATATAAAGAGACATCAACGTTAGCTTGATAATGGAGGATACGCTTTTATGTAATTTTTCCGTAAAACATCGGCTTTGATTATTAAGTCTCGTTGAGAACTGGTTCAATGTATTTTTTGACCGATGCATTAATAAAAGCTTGGTGATTATTTCATCTCTCGCGTACTGGATTAACTTAAAGCGGTGTATCCTTGGAGGCTAAGGGCCCGGCCCGTGAGGACACTTGCTACGTACCATTACGACTTGATTTCTGTGTGGTTTGTTTATCATTGTTATTTGGTAATTTGATATGCTTTATAAGTTCATATTACATGCTCTGTTAAAGATTGAATCATTGAGGTTTTTACGGATAGAGTCGTGTGTTGACTCCGCATCAAGTTATTAATCCTTTCAAGAGTTAATTACATGTTCTTACTTGTTATGTCACGGAAAGTTCGTTATACTAAACGTTCGTGTTGTGCGCGTTTCTGATTTATCAGTATTGTTCCATAATTCATTAATAGTTATTGCTGTTCCATTAGCGTGTTTCGTGTTAATTGCCTTTAGAGTGAAAAAATGTTATTTGATTGCAAAGAGTGCATTTGAATTAATAGATTAAGTTTGGTTACAACCCGCGGGACTTAGTTATTTCAGATTTGTCTGTTCCATTCCGTATGTGCTTTGTTCAATCCTCTATTTGCTTTTCTTTGTTCCATTTACTTGCATTTGTTGTTTTGGCGTGAGAGATGATCTAAAGGTCGGTAGTGAGCATTGGCAATCACTGTCTAGCTCCCAGGCTCGTGGTCTATGCTCTAAATTCCTTTCCATCAGTTTCCAAAGGGATAGGTTATCACTGCCGAACCCTTGACTGATAAGCTGTTGAGTTTTCTGAGTGTGTGATTTATTCTTTGAAGTAATTTAGTTATAAGCAAGCATCCGTTTACTCTTGTATTTCTTAAGCACTGTACTACTAGCATTACTCTGACAAATGATAGCCTCGGATTGAGTCACTCTTTGTAATAACAAAACGCTCCCGGATTGACATATTAATGTGAGGTAATTAGAGGTGAAAGAGACCCTTTTTATAGCTCCACCGTAAGTTGCAGCAAGAGAGCTTGCTATTGCAGAGGCTTAGTGCAGCTTGTGAGTGAAGAACCCAAGGAGAATAAAATGGCTACTGATAGCCATAGCGGAGATTGCAGAGGTTCTGAGAGAGGCCACAACAAAAGAGTGAGGGAAGATGCCAAATCAAATGGCATGAGGAAGAAACTCACTGATGAAAAATATTGGAAAGAGGTAGCTGAGATTTGGGAGCAGTTCAACAAGTTGGAACTGATGATAAAGGAAAGACAGAGAGTTGGTTGGCTCATGAAGAAGAAGGTAAAGTGGTAGAGGCTACAAATGAAGAAAGATAAAATAACAAATTCTCAGCTAAAAGAGAGATTACTCAGGATGATTGAGTATCTGGAGAAGGACTTGAAGACTGAAACTTCAACTAAGACCAAGGGGTCCAAGGGCCATACATCTGAAAAATTTTGTATGTTTGCAGGAAGAACATGTGGGAGAGAACAAACTGCTGATGTTGACACTAAGGAAGAAAATGGAGCAGCTAGATGTTTTGAAAATGTCCATGCATAGTTGGAGAAAGGTTCTGCTTTCCAACATATTGGAAGCAGAGGAGATTTAAATTGTGATGGTGGCCAGAAGCTAGAAGTTGGACAGCTTGAAGAAGAGACTGAAGAGAAGACCATTGAAGAATCTATGAGATGTATAGAAGACTTGGAACAACAGGAGGATTTGATGATCAAATCATCAAAGGAGACCATGGGGTCTTATGGTTTTACAACTGACAAGTTGTGTGTGAATGCAAGTATTGAAGAAAACAATTCATATGATGAAACTGTATTCAATGA
Organism: Pinus albicaulis; assembly: GCA_034641835.2. Taxonomy (NCBI): domain Eukaryota; kingdom Viridiplantae; phylum Streptophyta; class Pinopsida; order Pinales; family Pinaceae; genus Pinus; species Pinus albicaulis. Next base: position 579,148,399 of record CM076570.1, read on the forward strand.
AGCTGAATGTTTCCAAGTAAAGTATGATAATTATCTTTCAGATGAAGATCAGATTGAATTGCAGCAACAGAAAGAATTCATTAATTCCTTGTTTAATGAAAGGGATTGCTTCAATGAGCACAAGACAGTTATGTTTGATGATGACCAATTTGTTATTAATGTTGATAATGAAAAATTGTTTTTGTCAAATGGCCAAGTGAAGAGTGATGGACAGTTAACTAAAGTTGTTGCAGGGATGGAAGATCAAAATTATATTCTGATGAAGGTTGAAGAAGTAGTGACAACAAAAAACTTGACTTGTGAGAGAAGGGAAGATAGTGAAGATAGTATGAATGTTTTCTCAGATGAGATGCCAGGATTGTGGCATGGGTTAAGTGTTCTAGAGCAGAGGATGGAAACACAAAGAGAAGGTGTTCATATTGTAAATGCAGAGATGACTGAGAATGAGAAAGTTCATTTTTATGAACTAGAGCAGAGAGACATCCTTGAAGAGGATGATGCAGAGGAGAGACTAACTGACAGTCTCAAGAATTGTTTGAAGGATTGGAATCAGCATATTGATGTGCTGATAGAGAAGGAAAGAAATTTATGATAGCATATTGAGATGCTCGCAGAGGAGAGGAAGGCATTGAGGCCTTGTGATTTTTGTTTTGACAATTGTTTTGTGAATGCATATTATGTTGATGCTAAAGGGAAGTTGACACCATTGGGGAGTCAATTGAAAGAGGAGGATAATTCTATGGAAAATTTTAATCCATGGAATGAAGAAGTTAAGTTGCTCAAGATTATATTGAATCAGCAGGATTCAATGCAAGAAAGAGAACCTCAATTTCAAAATTGGGGATTGCAGAATGTGAAGACACAATGGGATGAAGACAGGGAAGAATTGGTGATTGAATCATCAATTGAGACCATTGGGTCTTGTGGTTTTAAAACTAATAATTTGGTTGTGTTGACAGGGACTGTAGAAGACAATCCATCACTTGGAGTTGTCTTGAATGAAGATGAGCAACTGAAGGAAGGTGAGACAGTGATGTCTCATGTAAAAGAACTTGTTATTTCTGCAGATGACAAGGAAGAGTTGGCTTGTCTGAACAGCCAAGATAAGACTATAAGGTAGAATTTTGGGGTTGCTACAGCGGGGGAGAATCAGAGTTTTACTCTGACAGAAGATGAAAATGTAGTACTTAGAGAACTTGATTTGATTGCCAGAATCAATCAAGAAGATGGAGGACAATCACTAAGGATTGTCAAGGAAGAAGAAGAAGAACATGCTAAATTCAAATTGCAGCATACTGATGATTTGAGACAAATACAAAATGATTGGTTGAATTGTTTGTAGAAAACACTCAGAGAAGAGAATGAAATGGCAGAGCAGCAGATTGAAGTGTTGTTGAAAGAAATGTTGGAGCAACAAATTGAAGTGTTGCCAGAAGAGGAGGAAGAGACAAGGATTTTGTGACTTTGATGTTTGTTTTATGATTGCAAGTACTGATGGAAGGACTAAAAGATGTTTGGTCCAGAAGAAGAAAAGAGATGATGATAGTGACTGGAAATTTAAATACCAGTCAAGAGAATCGCTGAAGGCAAAGAATGAAGAAATTGTCATGAGTGACAATCAGGAAGAGTTTTTCTGTAGCAGAAGACAAGAGGGTATGGATGATTGGGTGGAAGTAAGAAGAGCTACAGATATAGCTGAAGCTAGCACAGGATCTAGAGATAGAGTAAAAGCAGCAGTGAGTGTTCAGCAAATAAGAACTCAGCAAGCAGAAGTAGGGTTATAATTTCAGCAATCAGGATGGAGCAGTATCCAGTAGTCAGAGGACATATTAGATGCAGAAATTGCATTAATAAGAAGACTGATGGTGAGAGTGTCTGAGAAGAAGACAACAGCAAGAGAACAAAGGAGCAAGAGCAGTAGCAAAAGAAAGACAGAAAGAGAGTGTAAAAGTACAGCCAGTGGAGCAAGACAGAATAAAGTATGGAAGCCTGGAGAAGGTCAAAAGAAGAATGTTACAGTGGATGATCAGCTACAGAATAAAGTGTGGGATCCAGGAAGGCAAGGATGAAAGCACATGATCAGGAGATCATGAATCATTTTCACCTGGGGAGTCTGATGCAGGGGAATTAGGCTCAAGACAATACTTTGTATATAAATAAACATAAGGGGAGTCTCATGTTTTTTATTTCCTATGTAATTATTCATATTTTAGTGATTTTAGTTAAATGTGGAGAGAATTGTAACTGCCCTCGAATGATTAGCGGGCATATTAAGAGATAGTCAGTTCAGTTTAGTTAGGATTTAGTCTAAAGTTAGGAATTTGGGAATTTGAAGAGCTTTGTTGGGCTGTTAGAGGAGTTGAGTCAATTCAGTGTTTTCTTGGATAAATGTAAGCCAAAAAGACATTAGTAGACATACCGATAGAGCTGCATAGAGCTACATAGAGTTAGAGAGTCGGAGAGGCAGAGTAGGATAATAGAAGGCCATTAAACTAGAAGATTTTTGCCGAGGACCAGAGGACTAAAAGTAATTCCATTTATATGAAGGAACCTATTTAGTCTTATATGTGCATTGATTAATTCATGTATGGTTAAATTCCTGTGTTGAGGATTTGATATATATATGGTATGCGTGAGAATGTTTTGGACCTCTATAGTTAACTGTGTGAATGGAACTCTGATATTTGGGGGTAATGGCGTTTCTGCACACCTTTGATAGGTAATTGGCAAACTGTGGTTGAGTATTGTGAATTTGGGCATGTGTGGCCAATTTCATAATAGATAGAGGATATCTATTGTGCTGGGGAAGAACCTCTGTAATTTGGTTAAGAGTATGCCTGTATATTCTGTGATGGGAGCGTGTGAGGACCAGTGTGATAAACCCTGTACTGAGAGCCACTGTCAATGTATTGATTCAATTCAAGATACAATTGTATGGGAGATGCGCAAAAGGAATCTCTGTGTAAAGGTTTAGTTTGTAATCATGTTTAAGGAAAGGGTGACTATACCCTTGAAGCCTGTTGAGGTAGAATTGAGAGTGGAGCAGATAAGACCGAGCCTACATTGACGTTGGAGGAGAGAATGTAAATAAACCCTGCAGCCGGAGAGCGAGTCTTTGATTTGAAGAAATCAAGGGTAGCATATGAAAAGGCGTAGTTGAAATAGACTGAAGGGAGGCGGAATTAAACAAGTGAAAGAACGAAATCTTGAGCCAGAAGGAAGCGGAACCACGTGGAGAGCAAATAGTGAAGGCAGTTTCGGAGGCCGAAACCAGCGGTTTTTGCACTTTTTAAAAATGGTAAGCAGAATTGAAAATAAAAATGCGATATAGTTCGACGCCGGACACGTGTCCTGGAGTGGTTTACGAAAGCCACCCTTTTTGCATTTTTTTGGAGGCTTAAAGTTTGGCAGAAAAGAAATGCGATTTCCGTCCGATCTTTAGTCAGTTGAGATTGACGACGCTCGCATCACGAAGTTGCATAAACAATAAGCGAGAGTGAAGGATTAAAGGTCGGGCAGTTTGGTTATGCGATGATCATCGGATCATGGCATGATAATGTGATGAGGTTGCAGCCGTTGATTTCAGAGGTATGTTAAATTACCTCTGGGACCCATATTAACCCTTTAAAGAGTTGGTTTATGGAAATGCGAGTGTTAATATGGTAATGTAAGAGGTAAACCAAAATATTATGGGACCCCGTTGTCTGTCGGGCATTGCTTTAAACAACGCCGAAGTCTATGTTATTGGTTGGGTTTTAAACCTAGGCTGGGAGTTTATTTAATGTTTATAACCGTTGACTGGAGAATGTTGATATATGGTTCAACCTTGGATTTAATATAAAGGTTGGGGCGCAAATACAGTTTATGTAGTATCAAATATATATTCGATAAGTTACAAAAGAGGTCCCCGCATAGGAGGATTGTGAACTATGGCGCATTATTTGCATTTGGGTTTATAACCTTAGAAGAAGAAGAAGCTTCTGCACTATTTTATTTAAATTTCCAGTTAAAGAGATTAGAACATTGTGAGGGTGCCCAGATTGTTGAGATTTATTTGGGTGAAACATTGGGATGCATTTATATGCACAGGGGAAAGTAGAAAATGTGGGTTATGTGAGGTAGCCCTGGCATCAAGTGGTATCAGAGCTAGAATTGGAATAGCTCTTTGAAATTTGATTTTTGAAATGCACATGAATTGAAACAGTGAAGAAAGTTTGATGTTTGAATCTGTTTAGCATAATTTACAGATTTGATTAAGCATGCAGTGAAGTTATTCAGATTTGCAGAATCTGAATTTGGGAGCAAAATATTTTGAAGATTGCAGCAGATAGAGATGCAGTGCAGGTGAAAGAAGAAGCAAGATCATTCAGGGATCTTGGGAGGTGAGTTGATGAGCCTTATTTGACTCTGGTTTGAAGGATTTGTTTGCAGAATGCAGAGTGCAAGCAATTGAGGAAGAAATCTCAGCAAAAGGCAGATCACAACTTTGAGAACAGTGATGAGAGAGTCCAGCAAGGGATTCTGAGTGAAGAAGAAAGTGTGGCAGAACCTAGAGAATTCCCAATAGAGGTTGGATGAAAGAAGAACAGATGTGTTCTTGAGAAAAGTTGCAGAGTGAAGCCTAGAGAGAGCAAAAGAGAGTTCTCAGAAGGTTCCAGCAGATAGGGGACCAGTACTTGCCAAAAGCCAGATCCGGAGGGAGGGATTGGTGAGGTAAGTTGCAGCAAGAGAGCTTGCTGTTGCAGAGGCTTAGTGCAGCTTGTGAGTGAAGAACTCAAGGAGAATAAAATGGCTTCTGATAGCCACAACAGAGATTGCAGAGGTTCTGAGAGAGGCCACAACAGAAGAGTGAGGGAAGATTCCAAAGCAAATGGCATGAGTAAGAAACTCACTGATGAAGAATATTGGATAGAGGTAGCTGAGATCTGGGAGCAATTCAACAAGTTGGAACTGATGATAAAGGAAACCTAGAGAGTTGGTTGGCTCATGAAGAAGAAGGTAAAGTGGCAGAGGCTACAAATGAAAAAAGAGAAAATGACAAATGCTTAGCTGAAAGAGAGATTACTCAGGATGATTGAGTATCTGGAGAAGGACTTGAAGACTGAAACTTCAAGTGAGACTAAGGGGTCCAAGGGCCTTACATCTGACAAATTTTGTATGTTTGCAGGAAGAACATGTGGGAGAGAACAAACTGCTGATGTTGTTACTAAGGAAGAAAATGGAGTAGCTAAATGTTTTGAAAATGTCCATGCACAGTTGGAGAAAGGTTATGCTTTCCAACATATTGGAAGCAGATGAGATTTAAATTGTGATGGTGGCCAGACGCTGGAAGTTGGACAGATTGAAGAAGAGACTGAAGAGAAGACCATTGAAGAATCTCTGAGATGTATAGAAGACTTGGAACAATAAGAGGATTTGATGATCAAATCATCAAAAGAGACCATGGGGTTTTATGGTTTTACAACCGACAAGTTGTGTGTGAATGCAGGTATTGAAGAAAACAATGCATATGATGAAATTGTATTCAATGAAGCTAAATGTTGCCAAGTAAAGTATGATGATTATCTTTCAGATGAAGATCACATTGAATTGCAACAACAGAAGGAATTCATTAATTCCTTGTTTAATGAAAGGGATTGCTTCAATGAGGACAAGACAGTTATGTTTGATGATGACCAATTTGTTATTAATGCTGATAATGACAAATTGTTTTTGTTAAATGGCCAAGTGAAGAGTGATGGAAAGATAACTGAAGTTGTTGCAGGGATGGAAGATCAGAATTCTATTCCGATGAAGGCTGAAGAAGTAGTGACAGCAGGAAACTTGACTTGTGAGAGAAGGGAAGATAGTGAAGACAGTATGAATGTTTTCTTAGATGAGATGCCAGAATTGTGGCATGGGTTAAGTGCTCTAGAGCAGAGGATGGAAACACAGAGGAAGGCATTACAAACAGATATCATAGGCAGGGATTACAGGAAGATATCACATAAATCATGTACATAATATTTTAGCAATTAAATTAGCTTTAAAATATCTCAATATTATGGGTAAATATTGTAAAATATATTCAGATACCTATGACATTTAAATTGTATTTTATTTAAATAAATTAGGTTTTTAAGAAACTATGAGCTGCAAATTAGCAACGCAAAAGGAAAAAATAACATAGCTATACAAATTTTATGACGAAAATTGGGATTTGCCGTGAGTTGAATTGCGATTATGATTTTTTCTACCAGAGTATTTATGGGAGAAGGTGTGAGCCGCCAACTCTATATTGAAATATAGAGTTCATTAGGATCTTATCTTTTCTTCTAGGTACTTTGTGAAGGATAAAACGAAAATATGAAAGTGGTTGTATCTATTATATGAAATAGCGAAAGGACAAATCCACAAGAAACGGTAAACAAGAAGCAAAAACAAAGGGGCGTTTCATTTCGGGCCCAATAATTTTTTTGAATTAATTCATTGATTTGGTATTGAGAACAAACAAACATATAAATTTAAATTAAACGTCACACTTACATATACGCTTATTGTGGCGCTATGGAAATTTTGTAAACCAGAAAATTCCATATATCGCTCCTCCCTGTGCTCCGCCTATATCCAGCACAATCTGCTAACAGGACTTCTATCATATTAGATGGGCTATAAAAAATCTGCTAACAGGGCTTTCTATCATATTAAATGTGTAGATCGGAGTGACGTGTAGCTCTGTAACAGATTCAAATGAAATAAAATTTATACCTCCCCTCCTCTCCTCTCTGTGTAAACATGATCAGCCATAGAGTTTGAAAAGTGTTGTGACCGATTCATCCATGGATGCTCTGCTCTGCCATCTATACCAAACATTTCTCTCTACCTACCCTATGTACCAAACCCAACAGGCATTCTTACAGAGCACGCCAATCCCCAATCATCTTTTCCCCTTTCCAAACCATCATTGTTTTTCCGTTCCTAACAGTCATTGCTTTTCTCCTCCAACGTTCCCTTGTAAAGTGTCATTATTTTTCTGCTCCAACGTTCACAAATCAAGTTCGTTACACATTAATTATACATCTTAGAATGCATTTAATATGGTTTGTGTTATGATTGTTGTATATGATGCATTTAATAGAGTTTGTGTTATCATTGTTTTATGAGTGTATAGAGGAGTAATTTAATTTGGAACATAGTCTAAAAAAAAGTAACAGAATGATCCAGAATCCTGCAAAGATTTCAAAAATATACGGCAAAGATTTTATCAAAATCTTGTTTACAGTGGTTAAATTTCGATATTTTCGGTGCTCTAAAGGTTTTTTATGGTGCTGAATCCATTTTCACTATCAAAAATGGATTCCAAACACTTCAACTACCTAATTTTTTGCATTTTATTTTACTTGATTTCGGCAAAAACTGCCGTGCAGGGTATTCTGTATGCTGGGTAGACAACTTCGTTGTTTTTAGTGCGATTTTGTGGAGTTTCTGGTGCGAGAATTGGGTGAAAAAATTTGACGTGAAATTTTGATTTATGTTATTTAAATTGGTTTTTTTATTATATATATGGATTCAGCTCCCTAAAAAAACCCCTAGAGCACTTTTATTGTACAATGTTAACCATCAAATTACTGTTTTTAATGAATTTTTGCAAGATTTAGAGAAATTAAACTTGAAAAATCCTTAAAAAAATCACACTAAAAACTACTTGCTTTAGTTTTATAAAATATATATTTGATTTTACACTCTGTTGTAATATAGGTTTTTTAATATAAATTTTAAATATAAGAACAATTTTACCATAATTTAAGATTTTCACATGCATGAATAATATTTTAATGGATTTTATTTAATTTTAAATTAATATATTTGATTTTAGATTACAGATATGTAATATAAAATTTAAATATAAGAATAATGGTATCATAATTTAAGATTTTAGTATGGTTGAAAATACTTTAATAGATTTTATTTAATTTTAAATTAATTGAGGGTTTTTTTTATAATTTTATTAAAATTGTGAATCAATTAGAATTATGGCTTTTGTATCACCTAATTACTTAACACTTATAATTACATTGATAAAGATTACAATTATATTAGATGACAAGAATATAATAAAGTGACATTTTAATTAATATTTTGGTTAGTTTTAATAATTTAAAAATCCTGAGATCTTATTATGTTTATATTTATAGGTAGAAAGCATTTTAATAAGGCATTCTTTAATACAAAGAAATGTATAGATGACTTTCTTGTGATTTTCTTTTATTATAAGAATTTTTTTGTATATTTTGATTTTATGTCATTGCCTATTATTTTCTCAATTAATATATGTATAGGGAAGTATGTGATATGGATATTTTTCTATATAGGAGGGAAGCACCACATATTGATAGAACAATACACTAACAAGGTACAATAGTGCATTCGGGTTTCCATAGAATAAAAACCGTGATATTAAAATGTAAATTTAATATTTCTCCTAAGGGGACAAGTGAGTGGTTAGTGCAATGGGATGTTAATCCCTCCTCCCAGTTCCAAATATCATATGGGTACATCTTTGGCTCAAGGGGTAGGCTCCTTCACCCTTATGGAGTCTAGGCAATATACCTTCTTCACATTCAATGCAAAATAATAAATTTTGTTTAGATAAAAAGTAAAAAATAAATTTGAAGAACAATTTCAAAGCACATAATTTTTTTTTTAATATTTCATTAAATGAACCATTTAAGTAGAATACAATAAAGAAAAGTCATCAATATCAATTATTATTTCTTTAGGGACCATTATCATTACCAAGTAGTTGAGTGTACAAGTAGTAATGTCTACAAAGGCTTGAACTTAAGTATCAAAATGAATTCCTTCTATCATCATCATTCAATTAAAAATATCATATTCTTCAGCATTTAGCACAATAGAGTGTATGAGGACTTGAAACTAAGAACCAAAATGAACAACATGTATTGTCATTGTTCAACACAAAATAATTTATCCTTCAACATTTAATGAATGTTTCATTGACTTCCCAGAATATGACCTTGTTGTCAAGGTATGTAAACCATGTTAGGGTGGAGGTTCTCCTTATTACATGCATCCTACCTTCAAAAGAGATTTGCATATATCCTTATGTATCATTCTTAAGTATACATTATACATATAGCTATAATATTATACCTTTTATATGAAAAAAGAGGACCAAAACGAAGGGGTTTTCTTGGAGCTACTATAAGTGTATTGCCTTACATAAGAACCCCTTTTTATATTTGTATTAATATTAGATTGCATAAAATAATAAAAAAATGAGTAAAAAACCACATGATGTTTCGTTGCAAGACATAGCTATAATATCCTAGCTTCATTATGCAAAACTAGAACTAAAGGAAAGGATTTTCCCAAAGCTTATTCAAGAATATTGCCTTACATAAGAACCTTGAAGGAAAATTACTTTACAAAACATCAAAACAAAGACATGGTGGAATTTTATATCCAAAGTGATCCTCTATTGAATTTATTCAACTCCTCTACCTATCAGTTCTATTCACCTTATATCTATTCTTAATTTCCCATGCCTTCTTCATCAAAATATTGGGAACCCTTGGAGAGTTGATTTTGATGTGCAATGTAAGAGGCCATGTATTCAATTATTTTCTCTAAAAATATGTTCTCAATTTGTAGACCTATTATTCCAGCTTCATAAATTGCCATTAGCTAGAGGATAAGATGATTTTTCTAGTACCAAACTTGTCTTTGCACATACTAAAAATACTAATTTTTCTCCATAAAATTTGTGTTCTTTCTATATTCATGGTAAAGATTATAAGAACCTACACATAAATTAAATTTGGGTGGATAAATATATTTACAACAAATTATAGATAAGGGGAGATAAATTGTAGACAAGAAGAAGGCTAGAAAGGTGCCCTAAGGATCAAAGACCAAACTACTATTGAGAGAGAGAGACTTACAAGCATAAATGCTAGAGACTAGAACCCTTAAATAGTCAAATTATCGAATAAAATTCAAGTCATTCTTGATGTGGAAGGACTACAAATTACCTTGAACCATATAATGGGCCTAATGGTTAAGAGCATGTGTTTCCTTCTAGGAGGTCACATGTTCAAAACTAGAGGGTGGTAGAGTATGTATGCCTTCATAGACTTAGCAATCAAATTGTTGGGCGGAGGTGGGTCCCTTGTCCCACAAAAAAGGGGGTCTCATACACCAATTTGGTGTCTTGCTTGGATGTAACCTTAAAATTGGATAATAATAATAATAATAAATCCCCAACTCAAATGAGAATTCAAATGGAATATGGAGAAAGGAAGATGAATTACCAAAGTGATAATGAAATTCTGATCCCTGAAAAAAACAAATTCAATAAAATTTATTAAATTCATTTATTGCAATTTTGCCTTAGTTTATGGGAAGAATGGCATACATGGTTTCCAAAAACACTAGGACCGTCCCTTCATTTAGCTAAATTTTTTATAATAGTTTACTGCCAATGAAAATGAGTAACAACACATCCTAGCCTAACTAAATCATAGCTAGATCAATATTTAATGCATACATCAAGGCATCTAGTCATGGTAGTTCAGGATGTGTTATTATTAATTAAATGGTGTTCACTGTGTTCTACTTCTAGCATATACTGGATGCATAAAAAAATTTCTGTTGACTATTCCTTCATGGTAGTAGGAAGCATACATTAGGATATGTTATTATGGTTGGTGAGGTGATAGTGGACCCCTATGAGGAGTATGATGTGTAATCGAAAAGTAATTTTGGAGGTGTATTATAGTGTAATTAGAAAGTAATTTTGGATTAGATTATTGAGGATAAACATAGATTTCAAATGAATATGTAGAGTTCTTGTGTGGTAAATCGATTACCATATTCTGATACTTTCTATCCAAACAAAATAGTGACATTAAAACCAAGAATATGAGTGATACCTTGAAGTATAGAATTGCCATAGATTTGCAACAAGTGCAACCCCACAATATTTTTGAATATTGTGGTTGGAATTCTGAGGAAGCTAATCGAAAAGTTTTGGATTAGATTATTGAGGATTGAAACATCTTTCAAATAAATATATGTAGAGTGCTTGTGTGGTAAACCCATCTTCGCATGTAGAGTGCTTGTGTGGTTTAAAATCATCGTCGTTTTAGACCATATTCTCATGCTTTCTATCCAAACAAAATAGTGGTCCATGAAAACCAAGAAGATGAGGGATACCTTGAAGTAAAGATAGAAAAAAATGTTGAAGTTGTTGAATGGTAGCTGACACGTAGTCATCCCAAATCATTGGAATTTTGTATGTGTCCAAGAGCTTAAATTATATAAGTTCAAATGGGAAACACCAAATAACTCAAGTTCCCAAGGTTTACAAAAAAACTTAGAGGCTTAATATGAAAAACAAAAATAGGGACCAAAAATGGGAACTCCCTGCAAAGCTACAAGGGCTCTCCCAGTGGGTGCAAAAGCTGCACCTCCCGCTCTTGGTGGTGGAGGTGGTAGATGATCCCCTCTCTGCGCTGTACTGCTGCCTCTAGCCTCTATCTCCTCATACTCCTCTTCTTCCCCGCTGCTATCAGAGAAGACCTCGATGTAGTGTGCCTTCCTTGCGGCACAACAGTGTCCCGGTGCCCATGGCTCATGGCACGTAAAGCATAACCTCATTTGCTTCAGATCTCTCCTGGTCTCATCATCTCTAGGCCCTCTACCCTGGTTCCCCCTGGGAGGTGGAACCCTCTTGTCCTTTCCCTTCGGCTGGAATGCCAGTCTCTGGGGAAAAGGAGCTCTAGTCCTGGGCAGTGCATCCTGCAAATCCCAAGTCCTCTCAATTGCATCATGGAGTGTCGTTGGTCTCGTCGATTTGACTAATCCCCATAGAGGCTCTGCCAATCCATCTATGAACATATAGGTCATCTGGGCTAGGGATAAATCAAGTACCATCACGGAGAGTCTCAAAAACTCTGATATGTACGTGTCCGACCTCCCAGTCTGCTTGAGTTTTCTTAGCTCAACAAAATTCTCCTCTGGATCCCTCCAATCAAAACGCTCTACCATCCTCTGTGTAAACTTTGCATATGCTTTCACTCTCGAGTGCCCTAGCATAACCATCCCGTGAAACCACTAATCCTGGGCCTCGCACTCTAGGTGCAGCACTGACACCTTGATGGCCTCTAGCTCTTCCATCTGATTAAGCTGGAAATATATATCTAACTTCTCCGCCCAAGCTTTTGCCGAACACTTGGACGATCCGTCAAATGTCGGTAGATGGAATCTGCCCACCGTGCGCTGTAATTCCCCGTCATGTGAATGCCTATTCCCCCTGTTATGGTTGCTGGGTCTGCTGTCCTGCTTGAGCTGAACAAAATCATGGAAAGTGAGGGCATATTTGAACTCCTGACCCTAAAACTGGTACTCAGAAAAGTAATCTCCCATGTGTGCCATGTCTTGCTCCTGCTGTGCTTCTACCCCAATGTCTGCAGCAAGAAATGTAGGCATCATGGAGTGGGGGTGTGTGTGTGATGCCATCTGCTACGCTGTGAGGTGCTCTTGTAAATGATGAGATCTTCCTGAACCCTCTCCAACATGGAAACCCCTTGGGGTCTCGCGTTGTCTAGACTTTGTCGTGAATCTCTGCCCCATCTCCTCTATCCGTCTCGACAAATCCTGTACTAATTTGAGGAGAAGTTCCTCGAACTCATTATCGACATTTCTTTCCTTTGCCATTGGTCCCTCTTCCTTTGCGTCCACCACTGGAACCTTGTCACCTTTCCCGAAGGTGAGCTCTAACCTTCTCTCTTGGCCTTTATATTTTCTTCCTTGGTAAGTGATGTATGGTTTTCTTGCTGGTTTCATAGACAACCTGCTCCATAGGTTGAGCCAAGTCTATGAGCTCTGATACTGCTGTAATATTCCAAGTAGAAAGAAAAGCAATATAAAGCACCTAAAAAAATACAAACAACAACTAGTGAGATATCACATGAACAATAACCAATATGGAGAATGCTGAGCCATTTTATTAATATTGAAATATAGAAATGAGTACAAAGGTGATTAGAATGATGGCACCTTGGCTTGCACTAGGCAAGCATAGAAATACTCTCAGATTGTGACCCGGAATGGCTGGTACCTCAAGACTGTGTAATCTCCAGTGTTGTTGGTGCTGCTGGTGCTACTGCTGGAATGAAAAGCTGATTTGGGGTTGTTCCCATCCTCGGAAAATTATGAAACTCTGGAAATGGCCTCTCCACACAAAACTCAGAAAATCCCAGAGAGCTTTCTGAAAATGGCTAACCCTTGAAAATACCTCCCTTGAGGCACTACGCTATCCCCAAAGGAGAAATGCTGCCCCTGAGTGCTCTAATGCAAATGATGGCCTCCAACTCTGTGAAAATTCTAGAATATGGAAGGGTTGATCCCTCAATCCGGAACTCCCTCTATCCAAGACTGCATCCTCCCTCTCACTAACTGTGTTGTCTCTTCCAAAGAATGCTCCCAACTATGGATGTTGCTATCCTCTCCGGAAAAACAAGGTGGAACTCCTCACCCAAGTAAGCACTCGAAGTCTCCTGGGGCTGATGTTGGGATCTCCAAACAGAGACACCTGATGTACTGAACAATACGTGCAAACTTTGCTAAACAAAAAGCATGCTCAATGTCAAAAAACAAATCTCAAAGATGCATAATCAGAATGAAATAGAATGAGGAGACCCTCCCTCCTGTTATGATTGGTGAGCCTTTCCCTCACCTAGGCCCCACCAATCTTTGCACTGTCCCCTTGAGCCACGCTGTCCATCTCTCTTTGTGTTGGCTTGGCCCCACGCTGTCTATGCTGTGCCTTTTCCCACGCTGCCACTTGACCACTAGGCCCCACTTTGCCAAATAGACATGTCTCTTAAGTGACTTTAGGAAATAAGTTTTATCCTAAGTGTGAGCTAAGTGTCCTCTTCACCCACTTTATTTATAATTTAACTTTATAAAGGAAAAATAGTCAAAATTAATATTTCCAATTAGCTATTTCTAATTGGGAATATTACAGACTACTTCACTTTTCATTTTGAAACGAAAGACGACAAGGATTTGATCTTCAAGAACGGTCCTTACTTCATGGACACCAGAGGTATGTATCTCAACAAATGGATGTTGGAATTTGACCCTGAACTCAACGTGCCAAGCGCCATCCCAGTGTGGGTGCACCTTTCTCACCTTCCTTTGCACTGCTAGGGGGATGACTTTGTTCAAGCTATTGGAAACATTGTAGGCAAGTTCATAGATTAGAGTGAACCAAAAGACAAAATGCAAGCCTGTTCCAGGATCTGCGTCGAGTTGGATCTGGGTAAAGGCCTCCCTGAGGAAATCAAGCTATAATTTGACGAATGGACACACATCCAATAGCTTGACTACGAGAAAATCCATTTTAAATGCAAGGTATGTGATGAATATGGTCATTTTTCTAACAGACGTTCTAAATTTATTGATATTGAAATCCCAGAGACAGACACGCAATGGGAAACTATAAAAAAAAAAGACCTCTTCCAACCCTAGAAGCACCATCATCTCTGCACCCCCCCCAAAAAAAAACTAGCCCCTCCCTCCCCACCTCTTCCTCTTCACAGCCCCCTTACTCCTCCCATCAGCTTGTTGATCCCCCCATCCCTCCTTCCAATGCCTCTCTAGCCTCCACCAATCCCTTCTCCTCCCTTGCCCCCTCTGAAGATGATCCTCCCCTTCTCTCTATACCCTCTCAGCCTACCTCTCCTCACCCCTCCACTTCTCTCTATCCCCTCTCATCTTGCCTCCCCTCGCCCCTCCCCTACCAATATTGAACCTCCTTCCTCCTCTTCTGAACCCTCCTCAGCCTGAATCAGTAGGAACTCAGTAAAATAACATGGAGTAAATTTTTAAAATCCAAAGAAAATTGGCCCTGGAAGGAAGTCATCAAAGCAACATAGAGATGAAACTGCTCAAAAGGATATAGCCCTTGGAACTCAGAACCCTATTGAAACCTATATCTTATGGAAAAATACTAAAGACTCAGGACAAAAGGAGCAAGGAGGGAAGATAGGTTCTCTCTCTGCTTTCCTAAAATGATGAAATCCCTATCATGGAACTGCAGGGGTTTAGGGCACCCCTCAAAAATATCAACCCTAAGAGATCTAATAAATCAGAAAAATCCGGATATTATTCTACTATAGGAAACTAAGCAGGGATATATTTACATGGAAACAATAATAAATAGAATGAAGAATCATGTTGGGCACTCAATCTGAAGCTAGGGGTGCCTTAAGTGGACTTGCCATTATTTGGAATCAAAGCATTTGGAAGCAAAAAAGCTCAGCAAAAACGTAGAACTGTATCAAAGTGGTGCTATAGAACATAAAAGAGAGCAATGAGATAAAGAGATCTACTAGGGCACTCTTAAATTAGACATAGATAATGAACACAACAGTAATATTATCATCGGAGGTGACTTCAATTTAATCCTTCACACAAATGAAAAAATGGGTGGCTTTTTTAACCCGGATCCCTCTAGAAATCAACTAGAAACCATCATGCAAGACCACGATCTGGTTGATATTGCCCCAAAAAATCATGGATATACTTGGAGGAATCGCAGGATAGGAAAAGGAAATATAATGGAGTGTCTTGAAAAATTTCTTGTGGTTGTCCCTCTCCTTTCTTTTTTCTCCATGGCCTCTTCCAACATCCTCTCCTCCTCAGCCTTTGATCACTATCCCATCACCCTCTCCCTTGGTGATCATCACTCCCTCAGCCCCCTCCCCTTCAAATATAGCCCTCTATGGAATGATATTCCAAAAGCAAGGCAGCTAGTTCATAATATCTGGCTTCAGCACATTGAGGGATCTCCTTCATTCATTTGGGAAACCAAGCTTAAGAAGACCAAACTGGCCTTAAAGGATTGGGCCAAACTGCACTATAAGGAACCAGACAAGATAAACATTGAAATCAAAGCAAATTTGGACATTGTCCATACACTACAAGGAAAAGACCCTAAGCGGATGTTTTTGAGGAACCCCATAGAAAAATACCCCATATATCTATTTCTAGCAGAGGTTACTAGAGGAGGTTGGCAGGCGGAGGGTTTTGCGGATGGTTTCCTCTCGGTGCGCTTATCATTACAAGTCACCCCGGTGCACTCGAACCACAAAAGCCCCGGTGCAGACCAAAACATTGGCACACCGGAAACCGTGCACTCCGTACACACCCGCTCGGTGCGTCTTATTATTCTATAGCACCGGTGCGTCGTAGATATTCCGTGCTGGTGCATTATAAAACACAGCGCCAAAACTGAGACGGCCCGATGCGGTTGAAAGAAACCACACCAGTCCATCATAATACATCGCGCCAAAACACAAACCAACCGGTGCGTTTGTAAGAAAAAGAATCGGTGTGCCTATAAACAATGCACACCGGTAAAGGGTTATATTTTAAAAAAAATTACGGTAAAATAAACTGGATTTTTCAGTTTTCCAGTGCTTCTGATCTCTCAATCACCGGTGCGCGCCCTACCATAGAACGCACCGATGCGCACAAGACATTGGCACACTAGACAGCTTGCGCGATGTACACACACATCTAGGGTCTCCTATTTCTGTAACGCACCGGTGCTTCACCACCCTTCCGCGTCAGTGCATCATAAAACACCGTGCCAAAACAAAAACGCGTCGGTGCGTTCTTACCAAAGAGCACCAGTGTGCCTATAAAAAACGCACACCGGTAAAGGGTTATATTAGAAAATTACGGTAAAATAACTTGGATTTTTCAATTTTCTAGTGTTTCTGAGCTCTCAATTACCAGTGTGTGACCTCCCATAGAATGCATCGGTGCGCACGAGACATTGGCACACCGAACAGCTTGTGCAACATACACACACATCTGGGGCCTCCTAATACTGTAACACATCGGTGCTTCACCACTCTTCCACGCCAGTACATCATAAAACACTGCGCCAAAACAAAAACGCGCTGGTGCGTTCTTACCTAAGAGCACCGGTGCACTGATAAACCACATGCACCGGAATAACGTTACATAAAAAAAATTAAGGCCAAAAAACCAGTGCTTTACAACTATTCCGCACCGGTGCTTTACGGATTTGCCGCCCCGGTGCCTCACCAAAATTTCGCACTGAAATTGAAACATCCTAGTGCGGTGTTAGGGAACCGCCCCGGTGCATTATAAACAATGTACCAAATTTGACACAGCCTGGTGTGGTTGTAGGTAAGCATACCAGTGCGCCTATAAAACCCCGCGCACCGGAATAGGGTTAAATAAAAAAAAAAAGTTACAGCCAAAAAACTTCATTTTTCACTTTCCTCAATGCTCCAGAGCTCTCAAGAACCAGTGCCATTTCCCTTTGTCTGAGTCGCCCTGACATCAGTGCTCTCATTGCACCCATTGCACGCACTACTGCTCTGCATTGGCCACCAATCTCCAGCTTTCATTTTGAAAAACGGTGGGAAATTTTTCTTTTGCAAAGTTTACAACCAATATGCCTCCTCGATGGCGAAATGTACAGGTATTTTTCTAGTTTTTCCATAATTAAGCCTTTTAGCAGATTATAAATTGAAATAACCTTAAAAATAAACATTAAAAAAAAAATTTCGTGCGGTGCACTGGATCTGTTCGGCTCGCACTGGATAGCGGTGCTTCCTGTAAAATTTATAGGCCGCATCGCTATCGGTGCTAATGATATCCACACCGTTTCCGGGGCGGTACCAAAAGGCGCCCTGAATAATTTTAAAATAAATAAAATGCGGTGCGCTCATTTATCCAGGTGCACCGTTGACCACGAAAATCACAGTGCGGTGCATTGACGGAATTATTTTCCCTGGGGTATGTCAGCGCACCTCATTCTGGACTCCAAGAGGATCAACGGTGTGACCGGGTAAAAGACCGCACCATCGGATATGTAATTTTCATGAAGTTGGTGCGCTGACACGACTATACGCGCCGGGGCATATATTTCAGTCAGCGCACCGTTATTCTGAACTTTGATAAAGTTAACGGTGCTTGAAAAATAGACAGCTGCATCGAGGCCACTGCATTGTATTTCATTAGGGGCACTGAGACCGGTGCTCTATATTCTTAAGATGCACCACGACCGGTGTGTGACTGTTTTTATGGCGCACCGACTTGTCTGTTTGTTTTTTTTTCAAAAATATATATATATATATATATATATATATGTATATTCCTAAATACATGTCTGTTTTAATAAAAAAAATTATTTAATATGGCAATGATTTAGAGAGAAGAGGAGTAATAGCAACAACAACAGGCTGAAAAATATGAAATGATTCACTAATGGGAAGCTCGAGAGAGGGAAAGAGATGCATACCCTCGCCCTATTACTGTAGATACCCAGGAGATCCTTAGGCAGGTAGGCCTCCTCAAGTTCTATGAGGCTACTTCCCAAAAGGTGCACAGTGTGTTTTTGAGATATCTTATCCGCAGGTGGAATGCCCACTGACAGGCTTTCCAGGTTGGTCATGACCAGTGGTACACACTCACTGAGGAGGATATTTATTTTATTACAGGACTATCGAGGAGAGGGGTGGATTTTCCCTCATTCTTAGACGTACCAGCTGGTTGTGCAGTAGGGAGTCAGTTAGTTTACTCCCAGAGATACATTGGAGCACATGCACTGTCTCCTTCAGAGTTTCAGGTACCTGGAGTTCAGTTACGTATAGGCTCTTTGGTAGACATGACATGCAGTGCCTCTCCCTTATCATTTCGACCATTTCACACAACACCAGTGACATGCAATGCATTAGTTGTTCACTTTTATATTATGTTGATTCTTTAGTACAGCAGCCACGACTTGTCAGGTGGTCTGCCATTTTTTTGCAGCAGTTTTGTACAGCCTTAGATAGATGTCATGCTTGTGCACAAGGGAGGGTCAAATTCCCTTTTTCTTCAGAGCTATTTTGTTTATTTTTTGAGAGGTTTCTAGAGATGAGACCTAGTTTTGTTCAACAGCCTCGTAGGCCGATGTTTGAGGCCCAGATGCAAATGTGGGGGTAGATGATGCCCAAGAGGGGAGACACTTTGTTTCTAGCTAGGATATCACATGATTCACTAGACTTACTAGCCAATGTTGATGAGCTGCATCCCTTCATTTTTGTCCCATGTCCTTATGCTGGCTTAGATTGGCGAGGGTGTCCCAACATCCTCTTCACAGTTGATGAGCCACCAGATGATAGAGGTAATATTACTGTTTTATTTATATTATTCTAACACGTTCTTAATTAACTTGTTTTTATTAAATTGTGTAATGAAATTTTCTAATCATTGTTGTGTACTTGTATATATTTTGCAGACATTGGCTATTTTGACGGCGAGGAGATGCCAGGTCCACCATATGATCCAGGTGTGGATCCTGATGATGACGATCAGGATATGGCTGATGTTGAGCATGATCAAGATGAGGATGAGGCCGGTGCAGCAGAGAAACATGCTCCTGCTCATCATGGTGCACAGGTGCTGCCTTTTGCTAGGCGTGGTCGACCTGAGACCAGATATAGGATGGAGTTGGCCAACCAACTCTGTGCATTGATTTTTGATGCGGGCATCAAGCTCGCTCATTACAGAGACATACATGCCGGCAATAGGCTGTTACAGATGTGGAGATGCATGCCACGTGACATGTACGGCCTGATGCGACATGTTGTAGGAGCTACGACAGCAGTTACGCGACTCAGGAGGATTGTTCGTAGCTATAGGCGTAGTCGAGCTGTGGCACATGATAACATGAGTCCGCGAGTAGCAACTCACATGCATCTCATGATCGTTCACCTCGCGGCGCACCTGATGAGCATGATGCTCCACTGGCAGCATCTGACAATCAACATGGAGATGAGGCTAGACCATCAGCCACGTCTAGTCAGCAGGCTACAACTACATCCATCAGTACTAGTCATGATGATCATGAGCAGGCTGGACCATTGACCACCGAGGCTACACTATTCACTGAGCAGGCCTCCACTACACTGCTCATATTGATGTTGTACTACCACCAGCGGATGCATCCATCAGTACTAGTGATCATGATCATGAGCAGGCTCGATCATCGACTGTCGAGGCTACACGCAGCTGTATTGAGCAGGCATCCACTTGTAGTACTACTATTGATGTTGTTATACTACCACCAGTGCCTGATCCATGACATTTATATTACAGTTGTATATTTTTAACATTATTCAGTTATATATATATATATATATATATATATGGTCCATGTATTTTATGTTCATGTTGCAGTTGTACTTAATTTTCATGTTGGTGATCATCATGATGTGGTGCATATTGTTAGGTCATGTTAGATATGTTCATTTAATGTTTAGCTTGTAGATAGAAGTGTATATGTGATAGCATGAGTTATTTGACATATTGAGATGTATATTTGATGTTTGTGTTGTGATGATATTAATATATAATGTTAATTTGATGTTTGAATGTGTTTATTAGTCGAATATGATGTTTGTATGATGGTTATCTTAATCGTGATGATGATTATTAATTAATTTAATATTAAATGACCATGATATTTATTAAATATTATGTCGTGATTGTAATTGTAATTTAAATTTTAATTGTATGTAAAATTGTAAAATTGTATTTGTATTTGTACTTATTGTAATTTAAACTATAATTGTATGTAAAATATTTATTAATGTAAAATTGTAATTGTAATTGTAGTATCTAATTTATTCTGAAATGATTGTAATTGTATCTATGAAAAATTGTAAATGTAATTGTATGTAAAATTCTAAAATTGTAATTGTAATTTTAATTGAATTGCATGTAAAATATTTATAAAATTGTAATTGTAATTGTAAATGCAATTCTATGTAAAATTGTAAATGTAATTGTATGTAAAACTAGCACAACCACATTATATTTACTAATGTGGTTGATATACGCCGATAGGCCTATATCCACTACCCATCACATTAATTTATATATCAATAAATAAATATTATATATTAATAAGAATATTTATCAATATATTAAATTTGATTAAAATCAGAAAAATATTATATATGTATTAATAATATTGATTGATATATTAATAATATTATAATATTTATTAATATATTGATAATATTAACTATATACATACTATATATTAACTTGAAATATATATATAATATATAATAAAAATATTTATTAATATAATAATAATATTAATAATAAATAATATTTTTATATTTATGTTAGAAGCATGTTAGAAGCATAAGTTAAATACATACTTCTAATGTTTTTATACTTAGCACTTTTTCATATTAACTTTTAACTTTATTATTTAATTCACTATATAATTCAACCCGATCGCGTATTATTTTAACTATAGAAAACTCCCAATTATTACATATCCCGCCCCTTTGGTCGAAAAATAACCTTAATATTGTGTTAATTGTGATTAATTAGTTAAAACCGCGAGTAATTAAGAACCCTGATTCCCCGCCACATTAAAAAAGGATTAATTAACCCTCATGGTTAATTAATAACTTACCCCACCAATCGAATTGCCCCCGATATGATTAAATCATGTTTAATTGTATTGGGCCCACCCTTACTATTTCCCTATCATCTCACCTCCTCGACAACCGTCCGAACAACCCCTTCACATCCAATGGTTTTTGTCGATATCGCATCGCCCCCATGTCCGAACAATAACGCCCGATCGCTAAGCGATTTTCCAAACAATGTCTCGCCACGCATCGCGAAGGGTATGGAATCGTTGGCTTTCACTTGAAAACAGCCCGTCCCCAAAAGCGGTGTGATGTATACCGCTTACCACCCTTCGCATTCAAAAAAACAGCCTTTCCTGCATACTTCATCCGCCCGAAAAATAAAACCCCGCCAACTTTAATAATAAATAATATTTTAATATATATATATATATATATATATATATATATATATATTTATATCATAGATGGTTATATTATTAATAAACCAAAAGAACTAATAATATATTAATAATATATATTATATCATAGTTGGTTATATTATTAATAATATATATGAATAATATTATAGTATTATTAATAAATAATAGAATATTTATTAATAATATATATTAATATATTAATAATATTAAACCCAAAAACATAAGAAAGTAATAAACTTTAAGAAATAATATATTAAACTCAAGAGAGTAATAAAGCATATGAAACAATATTTAAAAACAAAAAACTTGAGAGATTAATAAACCCTAACAATTAATATTTTAAAGTGAAGATATTAATAAACCCAAGGGATAATTAATAATAGAAACCGAATGTCATCATAAACCAAAGGTTTAAATATTATAAACCAAAGGAATTGGTGAACCCAAGGGATAAATATCATAAACATAAGAGATCAATATTAAAAACACAAGAGATTAATAAACCGTAAGAATTTATATTTTAAACTAAAAAACCTAATAAATTAATAATCCATAACAATCAGTATTTTAAACATAAGATATTAATAAACCAACGGGATTATTAACATTATAAACCAAAAGAACTAATATACCCAAGGGTTTAATATTATAAAGCAAAGGAATCAGCGAACCCAAGGGATAAATATTATAAACCTAACGGATGAATATTATAAACAATAGAGATTAATAAACCGTAAGAATCAATATTTTAAACTGAAAAATCCAAGAAATTAATAAACCCTGAGAATTAGTTCTTTAAACTCAAGAGAGTAATAAGCTGAATGTGTGATTAACATTATAAACCAAAAGAACTAATAAACCCAAGGCTTTAACATTATAAACCAAATGAATCAGTGAACCCAAGGAATAAATATTAAAAACCTAAGGGATCAACCAGGCCAAGGGAAATATTAAAAATAATAGAGATTAATAAAACCCAAGAGTTTAATACTATAAACCAAAGGAATTGGTGAACCCAAGGGAAAACCATTACCCAACAAATTATAAACCAAAGGAGTTGGTGAACCCAAGGGAATTGATTTAAACATTGAGATAATTGTTGTCACAATGCGACGTTGGACCAACTATGACCAGGGTTGGCCATGGGTGATTTTCATATTGAGACAATATTTCTCAGAATGTCACATTTGATCATGGATGACATTGATCGATTATTCATATTATAAACCAAAAGAATTAATAAACCCAAGGGTTTAATATTATAAACCAAAGGAATTGGTGAACCCAAGGGACAACCATTACCCAACAAATTATAAACCAAAAGGAATTAGTGAACCTAAGGGAATTGATTTAAACGTTGAGACAATTGTTGTCATAATACGACGTTGAACCAACTATGACCATGGTTGGCCATGGGTGATTTTCATATAGAGACAATATTTTTCAGAATGTGACATTTGATCATGGATTAAATTGATCGATTATTCATATAATAAACCAAAATAACTAATAAACCCAAGGGTTTAATATTATAAACCAAAGGAATTGGTGAACCCAAGGGAATTGATTTAAACATTGAGACAAGTGTTGTCACAATGCGATGTTGGACCAACTATGACCATGGATGGCCATGGGTGATTTTCATGTTGAGACAATATTTGTCAGAATGTGACATTTGAACATGGATGACATTGATCGATTATTCATATTATAAATCAAAAGAACTAATAAACCCAAGGGTTTAATATTATAAACCAAAGGAATTGTTGAACCCAAGGGAATTGATTTAAACATTGAGACAATTGTTGTAACAATGCGACGTTGGACCAACTATGACCATGGTTGGCCATGGGTGATTTTCATATTGAGACAAGATTTTTCAGAATGTGACATTTTATCATGGATGACATTGATCGATTATTCATATTATAAACCAAAAGAACTAATAAACCCAAGGGTTTAATATTATAAACCAAAGGAATTGGTGAACCCAGGGGACAACCATTACCCAACAAACTATAAACCAAAAGGAATTGGTGAACCCAAGGGAATTGATTTAAACATTGAGACAATTGTTGTCACAATGCGACGTTGGACCAACTATGACCATGGTTGGCCATGGGTGATTTTCATATCGAGACAATGTTTGTCAAAATGTGTCATTCGATCATGGATGACATTGATCGATTATTCATATTACAAACCAAAAAAACCAATAAACCCAAGGGTTTAATATTATAAACCAAAGGAATTGGTGAACCCAAGGGAAAATCATTGCCCAAGAAATTATAAACCAATGGAATTGGTGAACCCAAGGGAATTGATTTAAATATTGAGACAATTATTGTCACAATGCGACGTTGGACCAACTATGACCATGATTGGCCATGTGTGATTTTCATATTGAGACAATGTTTCGAAATTTGACATTTGATCATGGATGACATTGATCGATTATTCATATTATAAACCAAAAAAACTAATAAACCCAAGGGTTTAATATTATAAACCAAAGGAATTGGTGAACCCAAGGGAATTGATTTAAACATCGAGACAATTGTTGTCACAATGCGATGTTGGATCAACTATGACCATGGTTGGCCATGAGTGATTTTCATATTGAGACAATATTTATTAGAATGTGACATTTGATCATGGATAACATTGATCGATTATTCATATTATAAACCAAAAAAACTAATAAACCTAAGGGTTTAATATTATAAACAAAATGAATTGGTGAACCCCACGGAAAATCATTACCAAAAACTAATAAACCCAAGGGTTTAATATTATAAACCAAAGGAATTGGTGAACCCAAGGGAAAATCATTACCCAAAAAATTATAAACCAAAGGAATTGGTGAACCCAAGGGAAAATCATGACCCAAAAAATTATAAACCAAAGGAATTGGTGAACCTAAGGGAATTGACTTAAACATTGAGACAATTGTTGTCACAACGCGATGTTGGACCAACTATGACCATGGTTGGCCATGGGTGATTTTCATATTGAGACAATATTTGTCAGAATGTAACATTTTATCATGGATGACATTGATCGATTATTCATATTATAAACCAAAAAAAACTAATAAACCCAAGGGTTTAATATTATAAACCAAAGGAATTGGTGAACCCCAGGGAAAATCATTACCAAAAAACTAATAAACCCAAGGGTTTAATATTATAAACCAAAGGAATTGGCGAACCCAAGGGAAAATCATTACCCAAAAAATTATAAACCAAAGGAATTGGTGAACCCAAGGGAATTGATTTAAACATTGATACAATTGTTGTGACAATGCGATGTTGGACCAACTATGACCATGGTTGGCCATGGGTGATTTTCATATTGAGACAATATTTGTCAGAATGTGACATTTGATCGTGGATGACATTGATCGATTATTCATATTATAAACCAAAAAAACTAACAAACCCACGGTTTAATATTATAAACCAAAGGAATTCTTCAACCCCAGGGAAAATCATTACCCAACAAATTATAAACGAAAGGAATTGGTGAACCCAAGGGAATTGATTTAAACATTGAGACAATTGTTGCCACAATGCGACATTGGACCAACTATGACCATGGTTGGCCATGTGTGATTTTCATATGGAGACAATGTTTCAGAATTTGACATTTGATCATGGATGACATTGATCGATTATTCATATTATAAACCAAAAAAATAATAAACCCAAGGGTTTTATATTATAAACCAAAGGAATTGGTGAACCCAAGGGAAAATCATGACCCAAAAAATTATAAACCAAAGGAATTGGTGAACGCAAGGGAATTGATTTAAACATTGAGACAATTGTTGTCACAATGCGATGTTGGGCCAACTATGACCATGGTGGGCCATGGGTGATTTTCATATTGAGACAATATTTGTCAGAATGTGACATTTGATCATGGATGACATTGATCAATTATCCATATTATAAATCTAAAGAACTAATAAACCCAAGGGTTTAATATTATAAACCAAAGGGATTAGTGAACCCAAGGGAATTGATTTGAACATTCAGACAATTGTTGTCACAATGCGACGTTGGACCAACTATGACCATGGTTGGCCATGGGTGATTTTCATATAGAGACAATATTTTTCAGAATGTGACATTTGACCATGGATGAAATTGATCGATTATTCATATTATGAACCAAAAGAACTAATAAACCCAAGGGTTTAATATTAGAAACCAAAGGAATTGGTGAACCCAAGGGAAGTGATTTAAACATCGAGACAATTTTTGTCACAATGCGATGTTGGACCAACTATGACCATAGTTGGCCATGGGTGATTTTCATATTGAGACAATATTTGTCAGAATGTGACATTTGAGCATGGATGACATTGATTGATTATTCATATTATAAACCAAAAAAACTAATAAACCTAAGGGTTTAATATTATAAACCAAAGGAATTGGTGAACCCCAGGCAAAATCATTACCAAAAAACTAATAAACCCAGGGGTTTAATATTATAAACCAAAGGAATTGGTGAACCCAAGGGAAAATAATTACCCAAAAAAGTATAAACCAAAGGAATTGGCGAACCCAAGGGAATTGATTTAAAAATTGAGACAATTGTTGTCACAATGCGATGTTGGACCAACTATGACCATGGTTGGCCATGGGTGATTTTCATATTGAGACAATATTTTTCAGAATGTGACATTTGATCATGGATGATATTGATCGATTATTCATATTATAAACCAAAAAAACTAATAAATCCAAGGGTTTAATATTATAAACCAAAGGAATTGGTGAACCCCAGGGAAAATCATTACCAAAAATCTAATAAACCCAAGGGTTTAATATTATAAACCAAAGGAATTGGTGAACCCAAGGGAAAATCATTACCCAAAAATTTATAAACCAAAGGAATTGGTGAACCCAAGGGAATTGATTTAAACATTGAGACAATTGTTGTCACAATGCGATGTTGGACCAACTATGACCGTGGTTAGCCATGGGTGATTTTCATATTGAGAAAATATTTGTCAGAATGTGACATTTGATCATGGATGACATTGATCAATTAATCATATTATAAACCAAAAAAACTAATAAACCCAAGGGTTTAATATTATAAACCAAAGGAATTGGTGAACCCCAAGGAAAATCATTACCCAACAAATTAGCAACCAAAGGAATTGGTGAACCCAAGGGAATTGACTTAAACATTGAGAAAATTGTTGTCACAATGCGACGTTGGGCCAACTATAACCATGGTTGGCCATGTGTGATTTTCATATTGAGACAATGTTTCAGAATTTGACATTTGATCATGGATGACATTGATCGATTATTCATATTATAAACCAAAAAAACTAATAAACCCAAGGGTTTAATATTATAAACCAAAGGAATTGGTGAACCCAAGGGAAATTCATTACCCAAAAAATTATAAACCAAAGGAATTGGTGAACCCAAGGGAATTGATTTAAACATTGAGACAATTGTTGTCACAATGCGATGTTGGGCCAACTATGACCATGGTGGGCCATGGGTGATTTTCATATTGAGATAATATTTGTCAGAATATGACATTTGATCATTGATGACATTAAGCAATTATTCATATTATAAAGCTAAAGAACTAATAAACCCAAGGGTTTAATATTATAAACCAAAGGAATTAGTGAACCCAAGGGAATTGATTTAAACATTGAGACAATTGTTGTCACAATGCGACGTTGGACCAACTATGACCATGGTTGGCCATGGGTGATTTTCATATAGAGACAATATTTTTCAGAATGTGACATTTGACGATGGATGAGATTGATCGATTATTCATATTATAAACCAAAAGAACTAATAAACCCAAGGGTATAATATTATAAACCAAAGGAATTGGTGAACCCAAGGGAATTGATTTAAACATTGAGACAATTGTTATCACAATGCGATGTTGGACCAACTATGACCATGGTTGGCCATGGGTGATTTTCATAACTATGACCATGGTTGGCTATGCGTGATTTTCATATAGAGACAATATTTTTTAGAATATGGCATTTGAAGATGGATGAAATTGATCGATTATTCATATTATAAACCAAAAGAACTAATAAACCCAAGTGTTTAATATTATAAACCAAAGGAATTGGTGAACCCAAAGGAATTTATTTAAACATTGAGACAATTGTTGTCACAATGTGATGTTGGACCAACTATGACCATGGTTGGCCATGGGTGATTTTCATTTTGAGACAATATTTGTCAGAATGTGACATTTGATCATGGATGACATTGATCGATTATTCATATTATAAATCAAAAGAACTAATAAACCCAAGGGTTTAATATTATAAACCAAAGGAATTGGTGAACCCAAGGGAATTGATTTAAACATTGAGACAATTGTTGTCACAATGCGACGTTGGACCAACTATGACCATGGTTGGCCATGGGTGATTTTCATATTGAGACAAGATTTGTCAGAATGTGACATTTTATCATGGATGACATTGATCGATTATTCATATTATAAACCAAAAGAACCAATAAACCCAAGGGTTTAATATTATAAACCAAAGGAATTGTTGAACCCAAGGGAATTGATTTAAACATTGAGACAAATGTTGTCACAATCCGACGTTGGACCAACTATGACCATGGCTGGCCAAGGGTCATTTTCATACTGAGACAATATTTGTCAGAATGTGACATTTGATCATGGATGAGATTGAACGATTATTCATATTATAAACCAAAATAACTAATAAACCCAAGGGTTTAATATTATAAACCAAAGGAATTGGTGAATCCAAGGGAAAATTATTAAAAACATAAGTTATCAATAAGGCCAAGGGAGGGACCGGACCCTCGGCCCAATAATTGAAAAGACTAAGTACTTATAACCTTTCATAAGTCATTCATTCACTTCTAAAAAATATTTTCCTAAGTAAAATCCTATTTTACTTAGGGAAATTGCACAATATGTCATAAAAACCCTTTCATTCAAGCATAAGTTAAATACATACTTCGAATGTTTTTTTACTTAGTGCTTTTTCATTCATTTTCATATTAAATTTTAACTTTATTATTTAATTCACTATATAATTCAACCCGTTCCCATATTAATTTAACTATATACAACTCCCAATTATCACATATCCCGCCCTTTTGGTTGAAAAACAACCTCAATATTGCGTTAATTGTGATTAATTAGTTAAAACCGCGACTAATTAAGAACCCTGATTCCCCGCCGCATTAAAAAAGGATTAATTAACCCTCATGGTTAATTAATAACTTACTCCACCAATCGAATTGCCCCCGATATGATTAAATCGTGTTTAATTGTATTGGCCCCACCCTTGCTATTTCCCTATCATCTCACCTCCCCGATAGTCGCCCGATCATCCCCTGCACATCCAATGGCTGTCATCTATATCACGTCGCCCCCACGTCCGAACAATAACGCGCGATCACTAAGCGGTTTTCCAAACTGTGTCTCGCCACGCGTCGTGAAGGGTATGGAATCGCTGGCTTTCACTTTAAAACAGCCCGTCCCCAAAAGCGGTGCGATGTATACCGCTTACCACCATTCACATTAAAAAAAACAGCCTTTCCTGCATACGTCATCCGCCCGAAAAATAAAACCCCGCCAACTTTCGACTTTGCAAATAAAGCAAATAAACGCGCATCATTTTTATTATCCCGTGCAGTGACTAGTGTTCCCATGCAGAAAATTGCAAAGCCATTTGTCGAAGATTGTCAACCGCCACCTTGCTGAGAAAATTGCAGACGAACAATCCAGAACCCATCAGCAGTTTCCTACACCTGTTTTCATCACTATCCACTTCCCGGAAACAGGTATTTACCCAATTCCCGTCGAACCCTGCAAGTCTTGGTTTTTGATTTAATTCCACAGGAAAAGGCTAAAACACAGTACAATTCGGTCTTTATTTCACTCCTAAGTTCCTAGACCTATAATTGTGCCCATTTTTCCATAAAAAACCCAAATTCCTTTCTGAATCCACAAGAACCAGAAATGGAAACCCCTGTGGCTTTGAATGTTGTGCCTCTGAATGCCCCCCATAAAGATTTAGACTATCTGCCTCTAGCAGATAGGGATTTCCAGATAAAAGACCTCATTCTTAGTGAAAATCCTCTTAGAACCTTTTGCCAATGCAGAGATAATTTCTTGAACGGCTCTGATATTTTGGGACTGTGGGAATCCAATCTTCCAATGTATTTTTTACCTTCAGTCCATGTTTTCCCCGAAATAATTTATCACTGCCATGCCAATTACGATCCCAATCAACGAGTAGTCATGTCCCCGAGTCAAACTATTCTTTTCCCAATAAATGTTGAATCCATAAATGAAATGTTACAGTTCCATCCCGGTCAAGCCCTGACTCCCATTTCCATGGGAGATTTACTCGAAAAATCCACAAATTTATCCCAAGAAGAGCTGAATCACCTCTGTCAGACTTTCATGCTACCAGAACATCAACCCAAAGGCCCAACTTCTTATGGATATACCTTTTTCACAGATATGGGCAGACTCATATTGAATATGATATCTTCTGTAATGGGTTTCAACACTAGTGAATACGTTGATAACTTAACCCTAGTGTTGTTGTCAATTTTTACTCCTGGACAACCCCCTGCTGTCAAATATGATTTTGCTTCCTTTATTGCTGATAAAATTCATGACCAGTTCATGAGATTGGAAAATGAAAAAGTTTTCAAATATTCCACTTTTATATACCATCTCATGCTCTATTATCAATCATAGAGTTTCCCCTTCCATGTTATGTAACTTGATGCCAAAGGAAATCCAAGGTCTGTAATTTTTTGGTCTCTAATCTTCCATAATTCCTCTGAGTATTCTTATTATTACAATGAGTTCATTGATCTATTTGTACACCCTACAACTACCTTATTGACAGGAGTTTCCCCTCCTAGGGTCAATAATGATATGAAGAAAATTCTCTAACTCTCAAAGCAATACAGAATAGGTGATTGGTACCTATACATGAAACATACAGAAATTAGAATATATGGGTGTGAGATGTGTCCTTTCAAGCTACCAAAATATGTTCCAATGAGGCTTTTTGCCCTAGAATATTTCAGAAAAATGATAAATTCAGATATAGTCCATTTTTGCAATGCAAAGAAAAAGGTTCAGCTCAGAATTAAGAGTCAATTAGGTCCTTTTGTCTGTAATTATAGGGATGCAGGAAAAGAAGCTGAAAGAATTCTAGAAGACTATCTCAAATTGAAAAAAAGTTTCTGGTGGGTACGTTATGAGCCAAATAGCTTTATATGTGATAGGAGAATGAAAAACAAATTGTCACCATACCTTCACCATAGAATTCTAGAGATTGAACAATTTGCAAATATGGATGAATGGATGGAAGGAACCTCAGTAGAACAAGATAGTGAACATGTCAGTGTTGAAAATGTTGTGAAGGATCTTGAGAAAATACTTGACCTTGATTCTTTTGGGCAGGTACAAAGACTAGGAATTGGTCCTTCCTCTGCTGGAACCTCTTAGCAAAATTTGCAGGAAATCAGTGCACTAGCCACAGTAGCATCCAAAGGGAAGGAAAAGGAGACTGATACACAAGTCACAAAGAAATTCACAATGTCTGAGCAGCCTGAAACTTCCAAGGAATAGGCCCAAATACAGACTTCTCCTACTCAGATTGATGTGGCAGAAATTTCAATTTTGCAAACTCCTCTCAATGAAGAAAAAGGTAAAAAGAGAGATGCATAAACAGCTACCCCTATCAGTGGATCTTCAGAAGAACTTGGTACCAAAAGACAAAGATTAAATCCACTCTCAGAAGTAGAATTTGTTCAAGAAACCACTAATAGTCAGAGGAGAGAAGAGTTAGATAGTCAGCAAACATTCATAATCGGTGGGACATCCACCGACTCACAGAAAAAAGAGCCACAAAGACAGCAAAGTGCAGAAGTATCTTCCTTCGAACCACCAGTGAAGGATGCCTGGGATATTAAGAAGAAATTTATAAATATAAAGGCCAAAAATAATCCATTAAGACTTCAAGTCTATAATCAATACTTAAAGATGGCTCCCAAAAATCAACAGAGATTGATGTCAGCCTATGACATCCAGCAGGGTAAATTGGTGATTAGTCATTTCAAGCCCAAAGTACAGCAGCCTCAAACAGCTGCAGACTATCTCAGAACCAATTTTGAGGTCTTGGCAAAGGATATTCATCCTTTGGATTAGATTGAGCTACACAAACAAACTGGAGAGATGATATACTCAACTTTGACTGATAAGTCAATGATGGCCCAAAGATTACAAAATTCTTTGGACAATACTAATGCTCAATTGCATCTTGAAAAAGCCTCTTCCCAGGCTAAGGACAACAGAATAAAGACTTTGGAAGAAATCATTATTGGATTGGGTCATAATCCCAAAGATGTTAAGGCTACAGAAGCCTTGATTAAAAAGAAAGATGATGATATTGCAGCCTTAAGGAAACAACTGAAGTTGCCATCTTCAAGGCATTCACAGACTACTGAGGTAATAAAGCAAAAATCTAAAGAAGAATTAATGGATTTGCTTTTGAAACTTAATGAGCAACTAAATGAGACTGAAAAAGAACTCGAAAAGGCATTAAAGGACAATCAACCAAAAATTCTAGCATCTACAACAGAAGTAATTATAGGTACAATAACAATAAGTCAGCCAGCAGGACTATCACATGGCAACACTTCCAATTTAAGCACTGAAGAATTAATAAAATCAATGGAGGAATTGAAACTCCAAGTGACAGAGCTCCAGAAAACAAAGGTACAATTTACCACCTTAGAACAAAAATACGATCTCTCAAAGATGAGTGTTGCAGAAAAAACAAGAGAGATCAACACATTAGAAAAATTGGTCAAAGCATTGGAAAAGGATCTCACATTGGAGAAACCTTTAAAAGAAATCAAAGAAATTCTTTGGGATAGCATCACTCAGTCAATAGACAATGTTTGGCCATCAATCCAAATAATGTATGAGCAAAATGATTTAGTTAAATTGGCTCTGGAAGAAGTTGAAAAAGCAAGAGAAGAATTAGGAAATATGCCTGAAGAAGCCAATAAGCTTATACAATTTTTAAATACCAAGAAAAGATACCAACTTCAAGAGCTAGGCATCCAAGACAAAACAGGAACAATTTTGGAGGTAAAAAGGGTTTTTACTAAAAGAACTCTGATGCAGAACCTAGAAAGAAGATGCTATCATATGCAGGAAGAAATCAATGCTTTTACAAAGAGATTGGATATTTTGCAGAGTAAAGGATTGCCAAGTCCTTTAGTCTCAGATGATAAAATAATGAGCCTTGAAAGCTATGTTGAGAAACTGAATAAGTATGCTGACAACCAGGCCAGTTCATCGACCAGTTCATCAGTAGCAAAAGAATTGCCTACAGGAAAAAATCTTCATGACAATCTTGAAAATTTGTTTTATCTCGAACATGAGGTAAAACACTTATTCCCAATTCAGCCTACTTTCTTCAGATATATAGAGACTGATGAGACTTCGAGGAAGCTTCAAAGAACCAGAATACCAGAAGCACAATGGTGGGAAGAGATGTTAGAGATTTTGTAAAAATTATCCTTGCATGAATTTTGATTATTTACTACAGCAAGTCATGATAAAAAGGATAAACAGATATCAAACAGGTCAAAGTGTATCGGTGCAGGTAAAGAGTATCGGTAAAATAGAGCAGCCAGCACAGAGTTACTAAAGAGTATAGCAACAAGCCTAATCATAGGGCCTGCCCCCAACAAATTCATAAAAGAAAGGGAACAACACAACATCGGCTATCTTTTCTCTTATCTACGAGACCATCTGTCTCTATTTTCTTGTAACATATTCATGAGTCATCCTAAATTATATCTCATTTTGTCAGGAGATATTTTTTATATTTTTTCGTATAAATACTCCCTCAATTAGAGTATTGGGGGGGTGGATTCTCAGACTTTGCCGTAACATTGATTATTTTGGAATAAAGTGCTATTGGACAAATTTCACATGGCTAGCTGGATAAGGAATTGAAGCAAAGGACTTTTCACAGGATTCTTGAGTCATACAAAGGATCAATAAGTCATCTATCTCTTATGTTTTAGAGTTCTATAATTGTTTATTATACCATTTGTGTTTCATATCTAAATGATAAACGAAAAGGAATAATTCAGAAAGTTCTTAAGTGCAATCTGTTTTCAATCGTTGTTATTCTTAATGTTTTCTTCTGAACTAGTATAAACAATGAATTCTTAAATGCTCCTATTTTCTAGTCTATTCATTTTGATTATTTGATTTTTAACGGCTGGCTCATATAACTGGTTTTTAACATGTGAATGGTTCATTGTAAGAAAAATAACAAAAAACGACACTATAAAAACAAGAAAATTAAGCAACAACAAAAATGATGTAAACAACATTCCAAAATACTACTATGAATTTGATAAATGTAGACATCTCATTAATATATCAAAAGCACTATTATTAAATTAATAGTTGCATATCACAGCGATATGGACTTTAATCTCTCCTCTTCTTTCTTCCTAATTGCAACATATACACTATTATTCAGCTTGGCATAACGCTGATAAGAGAAAGGCGGTGCAATGCGTAAACCATCTATTGATTTCACTCTTGATATCATTGTGAAGGTCAGGTCTTGTTGTTCTCTATTCCCGATATCAATTGATGCTCGCTTTAAAGTCAAACCTTGTGACTTGTGAATTGTAAGAGCCCATGCCATCTTTAAAGGAATTTGTTTTCGATTTCCTCTTACCACTGGTGTGATAGGTACAATGTTTGGATTGCTTGCATCAAACGGAATACCAACATACTTATCAAAAATAATAGTTGTGAACATTGGAAGCTCAGGTGGCTTAGAGTTAGGCATATAAAATATTTCCCTCACATACCCAAGTGCACCATTCACCAAACCAACTTCAACCCACAAATTACATGTCAACATAACATGCTGGCCACGGCACAAAAAAACTTCACGGTCCAGTTGATCATCATCGGCATCACTGATTTCTGAACGCCTTGAATTCACAACAATACATTGTGCAATTGGAGAATTTGATGATTTCAACATATGTCTGTTATGGAAGGAGACCAAATCATTTGTTGGAAACATGTGAACTACTGCATTAAAAAAATCCCTTTCTCTAGGATGCAACCAGATATCAGCCCGTGACATAAGAAACTCCCAATCATCAAGAACAGGTTCTGTGTTTCTTATGTTATTGAGGACTCGGCGAAAACAAGATTGTTTCTCATTACTCCCTTGTTGGCGAAATATTGTGTCAAGAGTGACAGCAGTGTCGAATTTTTTCCATAATACTTTCCCTGCTGTATTACCTGCATACAAAGGCTTATCTCTCACAGGCGGTAGCTGCCCAAGGTCACCCACAAGGATCATGGATCTACCACCAAAAGGACAATTCTTTTTATCTGGAAATTCTTGTCGTAGTCGAGCATCTATTTGCATGAACAACCTTGATCCTAAAAATCTCATTTCATCAATCAATATATATCGAATGTGCCTCATTTCCTCTTGGAATAGTGCCAATGATTGACCCTGTAGTGGTTTCATATCTCTAATCGGGATTTTCAAAGTAGAGTGTATTGTTTTTGCATGTATATTGAAAGCTATTCTTGTTTGGGCAAGAAGAAGAAAATGAATTTTTCCATTACCTGACATATTAGAAAGAGTCTCAGAAATACAATGGATAAGGAAAGACTTGCCAGTGCCTGCAGTGCCCTGAATAATCATAAGAAGAGCTTCACGAATCTCATATTCAGTAAAATGCCTTAAAACAATTTCAAAAGAAAGTCGTTATTTTTCTGCCAATGAATCTGGAGAGGCAAATGCTCTATTTTAAAGGTCGCCAATATCACCCCTTGATATTGCATTCCTTATAAAATTAATAGCTTCTTCGGCCACATCATCAGAAATAGTTGTACCTTTCCAGTCAAAGGATATATCAAAATCCCTTCGACCAAGGGTGTGAAGATCAGAAACATTGACACTATTTGGTGGAACCAAGCGAGAGAAAAGTTGCCACTCTTGAAAATCATCTTCAAGATTCATTTCTTGGTTAGCAAAATCAGCATCTTCTCCATCTTCAATATTTTCATCAATTGATGGATTTTGATCAACATGCTAAGCTCGATATTGGAAATTCCTCCAGTTTTCCACAATAATTTCATTTGAAAGCCCAATCTCTGCAGAAATGTCATGAAATGGCTTGTACAAGAGCAATTCTGTCCAGCAAAAGGGTTCAAAATCCTCTGAATCCTCACTAGGAATAGAATAAAACCGTGGCCAGACCTGAACAATTGCATGAGCATCTCTAGGCTTCCATGGATATTTTTTGCACTTGCTATCAAACGTCCAAGATCTTGCTGTTTCTATCAAAGATAGATGTTCTGATAATGCTAAACAAATGTATTTTCAGATGAATAGTGCAGGCCATCCCTTGAAATTTTCCTGAACACCTTTCTTCCAACATTTAACAAAACAAATTGTTGACTACACACAATGAGAGACAGCTTAAGCAACATGTGACATGTTTCTTGTGCTCCAATGTCACGTTCAACGACTGTTTCTGCAAGAAACCTCCTGTAAGCACATAAATCATGATCCTCAAAGGAAATAGAATTTGAAATTCTAGTTAACATATCATGATAGCTTTCAGACCTTCTCTCTGCTTTTGATGCATACTTAGCAATATATTTCAGGACAGCATGCCAAGAAACCACTGGCTGACAATCAACATTTGCACGCCACATTGTTAGAAGGTCAATGTTATGTACATTCAGCCTATCATCATTTCTTTCCGGATTATATTTTTTTCTTCCTTGATCATCTATGAACAATCTTGATTCCTCAGAAACATCCCATGGGGCATTGTACCGACAAGCGAGTATAGTGCCCTTTTTGTGCAGACAAGAATCTACACTACACTTTGTGTGCCTTTGGACATGGTTCAACAATTCTTCATAATCATTATGAGGATTGCAAGAGAAAATTTGATCAGTATTTAGTAGGCAAGGGTCATCATTGAGACTTCTTGGAACCATTATATTGCGACGATGTATTTCACATGGATTCCATGCAGTTACATAATTGTCAAAGAATCTCTTTGCATGTTGCAAATCACAATCATTTGACCAATCAAGTATTTCCATGTTAGGAGCTCCTTGCAACCATAGGAAACCATGGATATGTGCTGAACCTCTATGTTTGCCACTCATATCTGGAAAAAATGAACACAGAGTTACTACGATAAATATGAATGGAAAATCAATAAGAAATTGACAACGAATAGAAAATAAATTCAAGAAAACAGACCTGTACTAGAAGTCTTTAGCTTTAAGATATTTTTGGATAACTTCCTCTCAAAATATATTGAATCTATGGTGCATAAATGTGGCAACAATATGAGGGTATTGGATAACATTTTCAACTTTCATACAATGCTCATTTAAGGAATGAGAATGTGACGGTACAGGCATGAGGCTATGCAGCTCTGGCCACTTTGTGTCAGCTGCACTCAAAGTAAAAAACAAAGATGGACATCCCAACTGAGTAATGATGTCAGTCAATTCAGCCTGAAATTTAGTCCAGTATGCCCTTGTACCTCTTAAAGAAGACCCAAACTGCATAAGATGCTCAACCAACTTATTATCTGGCAAATCAGAAAGTTGCTGACGCAATTCATCAATTGTTGTCGGTGACTTATCATGTAAATTTTTCTTCACAAAAACTGAAGCAGTTGCTTGGCTACGATGCCTCATTATCATGTTCAACAGGTACTATCGGAAGCGAGGATGGCTTCCAAACCTCTGATCATAATATCTAAGAAGATGCAATGCATACTCATGAAGTTCAACAATACAAATGCGTGGTTGCAACCAATCAACAGCACCAGTGGGGAACAATGTGGGGAATGACATATCTAATAACCCCTCAGTATTATATTCATTCACTGGAGACGTTCCAATAGTGGGCCAATCCATTTCATCAACATCTGAAGAATCAACATTATCAAGAAATGCTCTAATTTCTTCCACCTCTCTCCGTTCATTGGGCAGGTGAGCAATAAAAGACGAAGGATGAGAGGGAAAATGGTTAGGAGGAAACCCTTCATTATTAGCTGCACTGAACTCAGATCCTGCAATGTCACAATCAACAAATTTAAGCCTGCAGGATACATCTGTTGATATTTCGGGCAGAGCATTCACTGAATCATAGTCAATTACAACATCTCGATAATATTGATCACGTTCAATTTTGAAACGCAATGCATCCATAACGCGAGATATTTTTACATAACATTCATAATATTTAGACTGAGCAGCATGTCTCCTCACAATTAGAAAGTCAAGATCTTCAACATGGCGTGGAAGATTTTGTGCAACTGTAGAAATATCTCGGGGAAAGCTAATTGTGTGTCCGCTATACTTATATTTCCCACCTCGATCATGTGTCACTTGCAAAATAGGATTTACACGTGCTATTAACATTTGTTCAACTTGAGTAAGAACTCTTAAAATATGAGGTTGCTCGCCAGGATCCATGTTATTATAGCCACAAAAACAATGTGAACCTCCTTCATTCTTACATCGTCTACAAACAGGTCCTTCGGGATCTCTCAAAACGTGGATTCCAGGATATGATTCTTTGCAGATGTGGCACATTTGGACAAATGACAAGCTATCTAGATTTTCTCGAAATCTTTTATGCACTGCAATCATACTTTCATCAAAATAAATATGATTTGTATTGGTTGGACCATGTGGAGAATGATGTGGAAGAGTATAATTTCTTCTAAAATTTATTTGATTTTCAGCACCACGAGACGCCCTCCCCAAATTTGAAACATGTGGAATAGATCTATGACATGGGATTTCCAAATTTATGGTCTGCATTTCTGGAACCCAAGAATGTGCAAAGGTTTCTTTAGCATAATTTTTTTTTTAAATTGAATGTCCAAATAATTAGAATTGAAAAAATGAAAAAAAAAAATTCCATTCAATATTTACATTTGTTTGGCGATGTGGATGAAGTGTAGGAGATGGTTGCTCTTCACTTCTAACATCAGTAGATTGAACATTTGGCAAGTTAGTTTCGACGCCTCTATTCAAATTAGTTGTTTCCTGTTAAAACAAATTAAAATATTTTATAAAACTAAATGCCGAAAAAAGATAGATTTCTAATTTTACAATTAACAATAAATGAAAAAAGGAGGAAAATATCAAACGCATTCAACATTTACATTTTGTTGGCGATCTGGATGAATGCTATGCGATGGTTCCTCTTCACTTATAACATCAGTAGACGGAACATCTACGAAGTTAATTTGTATGCCTCTATTGAAACAAGTTGTGTCCTGTTTGAAGAAAAACAAAATATGCACCAAAATTTCAAATAAAGAAAAATCAAATCAAACACATTGAACATTAACATTAGTTTTTCGATTTGATTCTCGAGGAGAATGCAGTGGAAGGTTATGGCCTGCTTCATATTCAAATCTCAGATTAGGAGATGGAAGACGCGGGGAGAAAATTTCTAGACCTCTATTAAAATGAGGTGTATCCTACTCCACGAGAATAAAATACCTTATCACTAAAGAAATGTAAATAGAGGAATGTAATAAAACAACCACTATTGCATCAACTGTAAAGATATCATTGGATTATCTCCATTGTTCCACGCGAACTGCTATCAGGGATGACTGTTTCTTTTCGTGCGACAACATTATTTTGAGAAGGGAGATTGGAAGATACGATGTTTCCACCATCTGGATCCAAATTATCAAACAAATGGCCAATCAAACTATCATCCAAGTCATGACATACAATGTCATCATTGCCTCCACCATGGATATTTTGCAACCTTTGGCCTTTCTCACAAGATGCAATTGCAGAGACAGAAGGGTTTGGGTGAAAATTTGCATCAACGTTATGAATATGATGTTCCTCGCTATTGCCAGATGTTTCCTCAATATTATGATAATTTTCAGGAGAGCGTTGAAAAACAAAATTATGGTGACGAGGAGCATATTCTGGCAACGAACTACCAAGTGGCAATGTTCTTTCCATGATATCATCCATAGTACGATACGTACGAGGAACCATAAAATCATTTTCAAGAGTTGTTTCAGTCATTATTCTATGATATTTAGCTCTCCTATTCTCATTTATTGTGCCCTTATTTTTTTGATACCGTAAACGACAACTTTCATTGGACTTGTCACGCGATTTCGGTGACTTATTCCTTTTTCTTGTACGCTTTCTTGTACCTTCAGATGACATGTCTACAATGAAAAATAACATATATGTTATAGAACAATAAAAATGCAACAGATACAATATAGACAATATAAATTAAAAAAAAATGATGAAAAATGAACACATTTTTTTTCCACCCACAAAACAAATTAAAATCGTTTACGTTATTTTTCCAACCAAATGGCTAAGAAGAAAATTGGAATTTTTCAAATGGCCAAAACAAAAAAAGGATTAAATTTAATGTATCATATTATCACTGTAATGGGAAACCCAAATAAATGGAACAAAATTCTAAAGAATTATATGAATTTGAAATATATCTAAATATTTGGAACTATATACCATCAAAAAAACCTAAAGATATAACATTGTTTGAGAATCAATGAGAAAAAAATGATGGAAACACCATGTATAGAATAAGTCACAGTAATTACAATTATAGAAACAAAGAGAAATGGATAACATCCAAACACATTCAAATGAAATTAAGAGGACTAAACGGGACAAAAAAAATAAATATTTTCGAGCAAATTGCAATGGAATTCAATATCCAGCATCCGCTACATACATAGATAGAAGAAACCCCCTCAGAATGGAGCCATGTAAATATCCATAGTCTTAGCATACATACCCAAAAGTATGCAAAGTAAAAAAAGAAAAGAAAATATTTTCCACGACGACAGAGAGAATACAAAATGGCTAATAGCCTAAGACTCCATGTCCACATCCAATGGTGGAATCTCATCTATAGAATCCATACGTGGAGCAATTGCAAAAACATTTCCAGACTCGATCAAATCGTTGCAATCCTGCAACGTTGGAGACCAAAATCCATTCATTTGTTGATTAGTTGAATTATCAGTATCTATTGGGAAGCAAAGGCCAGCCATCATGTCATATAATAGGAAAGGAACTTCACTGCATTTGCACATAAGAACCACACCTTGGACTGTTCGAAAAGGAAGATAACCAAGACATTTCATATTTATATCTATAGACATTTCTTCCAACAACTTCCATCTAAAGCCCCAATCATCCTCAAAGTAACCAGTTCTTCATTCAATACATGGGTGACCAAATTGAAAATTATCTATTTCTTCAATTGACCATACAGAAGTGAAGCCATCATTGACAAGACATATCAACTGATTCTTTCACACTGCCAATGACATACACTGACTGTCAGTGATTGGAACAAATGAAAATCCCCAGTAATTTTTTATTACATCGAACCAGTAGATTGTATACCCATATCGAGAATAATCTTCATACTCTGTGTCGAGATAGAGCCAAAAAAATTTACTTCTATAAAACACTCCATTTTGAGGGGGTGAAGTGCCACCAAATGGAAGATCAACCCTTCGCCAAACCCTATCAAGACTACTGCAAACTTAAAATTTAGATTGAATTCTATCATATATATGTTTTAGAACAACCTAGTCATATTTGTTGCTGCTCGCATTCTCCAATAACGAAAAGAATCCCCAGTCTCCAATTTGTATTCGCCCAATGTTTTTTAAGGCCTTTGTAAATGGAATCATCACAAAATAGTTTCGTGAATGGGAGAATTATGTTGGTAAGGATAAAACCACCATTGCTCCAATAGTAGATTCCACCTTGTATCTTGAATCTATGAATCACAAATGAAAACGCGATATGCACCCATTTTGATTAAGGTATTCAGCAACAAAATAATTGTCTTCATCATTGACGAAAGGAACCATAAATCCAAATTCATTTGTATAGATATGCTTGCAACGCAATAAGAAACAAGGATTTTTCAAAACAGTCTTCCATTGTTGACAAACAGTGCTAAACTTTATCACAACCAATAAAGGGAGCCAAAGGAAGACAATTTCAAGAATTTCAAATGGAATACAACTCCAAATAGCTGGATCCATGATAAAACAAGGAAATCACCTAACATAAAAGAAAAAAGAAGTGATATCAACAAAACAACTTTCAATTAATGGTGAATAGAATAATCAATATAGAAAAGCAATTTTCCATCTACAAATATAGTAACATGCACACATACATAATGTATAAAACGATATGACCCACAAGAACATTATTACAGTAGTTAAAAAGAACTCACAAATTTACTATTAATCTTAATAAGTATTTTTCTTATGTCTGTATTAATGTCTATATTTCTTAAGCCAAAAATCAAAACATGATTTGTGGCTTAAGAAATATTAATCATATATTTTAATTAAACAGATATACCACCAATATTTTCTCTATCTGCATTAATTTGACCTGGCAGAGTAAGGGACCAATATTCACAAGCCAAGGTTTACAATCTATTATACCATATCAAAGTTATCTTCGGTATTCATTTTAAAGGAACAGATACGTGAATATCAATAATGAATCTATGAAATTAAATTATGATGCCAATTAAAATAATATATGAAATTACATATATATTTATGTAAAATAAAATGAATGAGGTTTTGACTTTGTTGACATACGTTTATCATATTTGCATGTGCGCAAATATTAGGTGGGCCCGAGAGGCTCTTATCATTTACAGTTTAATTATTATATGTTTTGATTTTTTCCATTTAAATTTATTATTAACTACAACATGAATAGACGATATTATTAATGATGTGTGTCTCAAATTTCATTATTATCTGTGCATATCGCAAAATAAAACCACCTACGTTAACCAAATCTAAAGACAAGGTTTACAATCTGTTATACCATATCAAACTTATCTTCGGTATTCATTTTAAAGGAACAGATACGTGAATATCATTAATGAATCTATGAAATTAAATTATGATGCCAATTTAAATAATATATGAAATTACATATATATTTATGTAAAATAAAATGAATAATTAAATGTCAGTCATTGTGACTTTGGACAGAGTGACTTTCATATGTTAAAAACAAATGCTCTAATGCAATGAAAGTGAGATAAATGACTGCGCA
Source organism: Pinus albicaulis (assembly GCA_034641835.2). Classification (NCBI taxonomy): domain Eukaryota; kingdom Viridiplantae; phylum Streptophyta; class Pinopsida; order Pinales; family Pinaceae; genus Pinus; species Pinus albicaulis. The sequence goes on from CM076570.1 coordinate 579,191,576, forward strand.
ATAGTTAGTTTATTTATGAAGAGGTGGTCAAACCATCTACGTTAACCAAATCTAAAGACAAGGTTTACAATCTGTTATACCATATCAAACTTATCTTCGGTATTCATTTTAAAGGAACAGATACGTGAATATCAATAATGAATCTATGAAATTAAATTATGATGCCAATTTAAATAATATATGAAATTACATATATATTTATGTAAAACAAAATGAATAATTAAATGTCAGTGACTGTCACTTTGGACAAAGCGACTTTCATATGTTAAAAACAAATGCACTATCGTAATGAAAGTGAGATAAATGACTGCGCAATAGTTAGTTTATTTATGAAGAGGCGGTAAATACCTGGGTTAGAGTGCATCATCAAACAAGCTAGCAATATGGTTACAGAGATAACATAACAAAATTCTTGCTACATTCGAAATGAAACCAAGCGCTAATGAAAACAACGATGTAAAAAACAGTGCATGTGTATTCGAAAGCTTACCGTCCACAACGTGCGTTTTACAGCCGTGAAGCTTCTTAGAAGGATTTCTTACTTCGATCCAACCAACCACAGTTCTGGTTCACTGCATCCAAAATGCTCACTACATTCGAAAAGAAACCATACAGAGTGAATAAACTACAGTCTGCGTGAATAAAAAACAGCGCATGTGTATTCGAAAGCTTACCGTCCAGAGCGTGCGTTCTACAGCCATGAAGTTCTTTGCATCCAAAATGCTCGCTACATTCGAAATGAAACCAAACGATAATGAAAACAACGACACAAGAATGAACATAAGAGAGCTTTGACTTGAGACTTGAGTGTCCAACATTGCAAAAAAGCAACGCATGTGTATTTCAATACACAGTGAATAAACTACAATATGCCTGAATAAAAAACAACACATGTGTATTCGAAAGCTTACCGTCCAGAGCATGCATTCTACAGCTGTGAAGCTTCTCAGAAGGATTTCTTACTTCGAACCAACCAGCCACAATCTCGGTTCTCTGCATCCAAATGCGTCGGTTGCTCTAAACCAGGTGGACTTATGCTCTGAAAGAAATTGAGCGTTACGATGCCAACCATCATAGTAGATAGGCGGATCAACTCCGTGGAACCACTCTGTTGAAACGTTTGGGCGACGCTCTGATTCACCTTCCCGTAACGGTTCCCGCTTGAGCGATAGCTCTGCAGATTTCGTTGCGCGTGGCACTGGGTGAAGATAATGGCCATTAAAGAATTCGTTGCATGTGGCACGCTGCTCCCGTTGGAAGATGGATGGACATCGATATTTATTGTTGTTTGCAGAGATGGCCGCCTCCATACAAATCCCATGATTAAACCTGAAACGTTAAGCTAACCACATGCCATGCGGCTTCGACGATAGAACTTTCTCGCCCGAAACGTGTCCTTATTTCGCTCTAATCCCTCATACTCTCATGCGTGGAGATAAATAAGAGGAACAATAAATTTTTAATGATCATTTGGAAAAATATTAATTTAAGTAGGGTTTAAACACTTGATTTAGACATGCAAGGAGGTTATCTCTTTTGATTTCATTCATTGATTAAGTGGCGACGACGAGAATATACCGACATCTTTCAATCTAGACCACTGGATGAAAAATATTAATTAGCATAATCACTAATGAAGCGATTTCTTACAGGGGGATACGCCTATCGGCGTAAAAATAGGTTTTATTTATTTACCATACCCCTAGTTTATTTATTTTCCATACTTGTGGAGTAAATATAAAAAAGGTTTTATTTATTTACCATGCCTCTGGTTTATTTATATTTTTATTTATTTACAATATCTTCTCTCTTTTTTTCTTTTTCTTTTTTGTTTCAGTGTTAGTAAATTTCTTCATATTTTAAATCTATATTGTTTAAATTTATTTTAATAAATTTTTAATTGTTTATTTATATGATTATATAAGTTATTGTTTAAGTGGACAATATTTAGATTTTATTTTGAAATGTTTTTTTAGCTTTTTATTTTGGCTAAAATTAATGAAATTTCATGACAGACAAACTTACACATCTCCCCCATATTAAATTGTAGAATGAGCCTCTCTACTCACTAAACAAAATATAATACAATATATACAATTCTATATTACAATAATTGAAAAAGGCCATAACATTATGCAAATGGTTCAAAATCGATGCAATTATGAAATTAGTTTTCTAAAAACTATGTTTATAAAATGAGACGAAATCCTATTTGTACATGCAATTATAAATCAAACTAAAATTATTTTCTTATCTTTTGATATTACTATGCAAACTAAAATTATTTCTGAATGCAATTTACCATAGAACAAGTGATTGGTAATTTATAAGCACCTTATCCTTTGATATTACTATGTTTATTCTTAATATTTTACATTAAGAAATAGATGCATAAGCTAACATATATATTGTTCTAATAATCTCTTGGAAAAATCTAATAGAAGGGGAAACTGTAAATGATATATATATATATATATATATATATATATATATATATATATATATATATATATATATATATATATATATATATATATATATATATATATATATATATATATATATATATATATATATATATATATCATAATATTGAATGCAATCAATCAAACATAGAAAAAATTAAGATCATAAATAAAAATATCATCTATAGTGATAACATCATCATTAATTTACATGTAAAGGTTAACATTTTTTATCAATTTGAAAATCCAAAAAACATTCATAGAAACCAAATTGAAATGCTGCTTAAAATTGATAACTCCTCTTAGGACATGAATGTATCATCATTAATTTGCATGTAAAGATTAACATTTTTTATCAATTTGAAAATCCTAAAAAAATTCATGGAAACCAAATTAAAATACGGCGTAAAATTGATAATTCCTAAAATTTGATAAATCCTCTTAGGACATGAATGTTATCTATCTAAAATAATTTGCAATTCAAATTGATGTTAAGATAGACAAAGCAATGTAATGAACAAAATTATTTGTTTAAGGAATACAACCATTAAACATATAATATTTGTCTTCTAAATTTAGAAATAATTATAGGAAAATAAAGAGGACATTTGTGTCAGAGTATACACAGCAGAAACTAAATAAATCACACAGACACAGCATAAAAATAGAGACAAAATTTAACGTGGTTCACCCAACCAATCTGGGCTACATCCACCAAACAAAGGTATCGTCTTTCTTATTATTCAACATGAGATTACAATAGCAAATTTCTCACATCTGCACTTCCTCTTCCTCACCCTCATATATGTTTTTCCTCTATGGGCTTACAATTTATAGATGTAGAGAAGAAACTGAATAATAAATTTAATTCCATCCTATCACAACAAAATATGATTAATATCTCCTCTCCAGGATTTGATGCCATTAGGATTTGGAACAAATCCTATTGTTGGCATTATCCATGAGATTTTAGCCAAAAAAAATATGCAAAATCTCAACAATCTCCACCTTGAAAACAATTAACCTGATACCTTGTTCCTGTTATTATTTTCATTTTTCTGCAAGCCAAGATAAGCCAGACACCATCGTAGCTTCTCTAATAAAACTGGTTTCGTGAACATGTCTGCACAGTTTTCCTTTGTATGCACTTTTTCAAGAGAGACTCCCCGTTCAGTGATAACCTGTCTTACAAAATGGTACTTTATAGGTATATGCTTTGATTTACTATGATAGGCTGGATTTTTAGCCAAATGAATTGCACTTTTACTATCACAAAATAACTTTATGTTGTCCTACAACCTACCAAACTCACCAAAAAAACCTTTCAACCAAACCGCTTCTTTGCAAGCATGTGAAGCAGCTATCTATTCTGATTCTGTAGTGGATAAAGCAAAAAATGTTTTGTAGCTTTGACATCCAGCTAATAGCTCCACTTGCAAGAGTAAAGACATATCCTGAAGTTGACCTTCTCTTATCCAAATCACCTGCAAAATCATAATCAACATATCCGCAAACAAATTCACTACTTCTGTCATAAGTGATACAATAATCACTTGTGCCTCTAAAATACCGAAGCACCCATTTCACTGCTGCCCAGTGTTCTTTCCCTGGATTTTCCATATACCTACTGACAACCCCAACTGCATGTGAAATATCTGGTCATGTAAAAACCATCGCATACATCAAACTTCCTACTGCATTAGCATATGGTATTCGAGACATATATTCCTTTTCTTCATTTGTATTAGGACATAAACTTGAAGAAAGATTAAAATGGGAAGCTAAAGGGAATGAAACTGGTTTCACATTGTTCATACCAAATCTTAAGAGTATTTTCTCAATATACTTCTGTTGTGATAACCACAGCTTACCATTGCTCCTGTCTCTGAAAATCTCCATGCCCAAATTCTATCTTGTTGCTCCTAGATCTTTCATATCAAATGTCCTAGCCATCTGAGCCTTTAACCTGTTGATATCAGTTATGCTTTTGCTTGCTAAAAGCATATCGTAAACATAGAATACTAAGATAATGAATATGCCATTACTTAATTTCTTAAAGTAAACACAATGATCATATTCACTTCTTATATAATTTTGGCTCATCATGAAATAATCAAATTTCTTGTACCATTGTCTCAGTGACTGCTTCAGACCATACAATGATTTCTTGAGCCTGCAGAAAAATTTCTTGTTGCGATTTTGAACAAACCCTTCAGGTTGTTCCATATAAATCTCTTCATCTAAATTTCCATGTAAGAATGCAGTCTTAACATCTAGTTGTTGTAATTCTAAATCAAGTAAAGCAACTAATGCTAAGACAATCTGAATTGAAACAATATTAACAACTAGTGAAAATATCTCATGAAAGTCATTTCCTGCTTTCTGAGAAAAACCTTTCGCAACTAGCCTCGATTTGTACCTGTCTTCTTTATCATCAAAACCCCTTTTCAATTTGTAAACCCATTTACATCCTACAGATTTTCTGTCTTTAGGAAGTTCTACCAGGTCCCATGTGGCATTCCTATCTAATTCCTTCATCTCATCCTTCATAGCTTCTTTCCACTTATAGCTGTTAGAACCTTCTACAACTTCCTGATAGCATAAAGGTTCATCATCATTAGCGGTTAAAGCAACTAAAATAACATAATCATCATACCTTTTAGGAGGATGTCTGATTCTCGTGGACCTTCTTAAAGATGTTTCTAGTTCTTCCACAATTTGTTGTTATTATTTGTAGGAACTTCTTCATGATCTTCATCTGAAACTTGTTCATCTTTACTATCTTCAGAATTTGAACTGGTTTCAAACTGAATATGTTGAAACTTAGGTACATTTTCCTGTTTCAATTTAATATCTACATCTGGATTATCGAGTGAACATTCATTGAATTTAACATCTCTGTTAATGATGATCTTGTGAGTAGTAGGTTCCCACAACCTGTATCCCTTAATCCCATCACCATATCCAACAAAGATATATCTTTTTGATTTAGGATCTAATTTAGAACGCTGATGTTTCGGAATTAGAGCATATGCATCACAACCAAAAACTTTCAGTTTAGAATAATCACAAGGATGACCCTTCCATACCTCTTGAGGAATTTTACATCCTATTGCAGTTTATGGTGATCATTTTATCAAATAACAAGCCGTAGATACTGCTTCTGTCCATAATTACTTCTGCAAATTGGCATTACTCAGCACACTTCTTTCTCTTTCTAAAAGAGTCATGTTCATGCGTTCAAAAACTCCATTTTGCTAAGAAGTATATACAATAGCTCTATGTCTTTCGATCCCAATTTCCTTGCAATAATTATCAAATGCCTTTGAAGTAAACTCACCACCATTGTCAGTTCTTAAACATTTAATGGTTCTTCTAGTGATATTTTATACTAATGCTCTAAACTACTTGAAAATTGTGAATACATCAGACTTTCTTTTTAACATGTAGACCCATACTTTCCTAGAGAAAACATATATAAAAGATACAAAATATGATGATCCTCCATATGAGCTTGTAGGAGATGGAACCCAAACATCAGAATGGATATAATCAAGGATTCCTTTACTAGTATGTTTTCCAGTTTTAAATTTCTGCTTGCTTTGTTTCCCATAAATACAATGTTTGCAGAAATCTAACTTAGAAGATTTTAAACTAGGAAGTAACATAGGATCAGATAAGATTTTTAATCCTCTTTCGCTCATATGGCCCAATCGTTGATGCCATAGTCGAATAGAATCACTGTCGTTTTCAGATACAGTTGAAACATGATCTGACTCTGTTCCTCCTTCTAACTGAAAAATATTTCAAATCTTATTTGCTTTCATTACTAATAAGATTCCTTTGTAAATTTTCATTACTTCACCTTGAATAAAAGTTTTATATCCATTTGTGTCTAACACTCCTAGAGAAATAAGATTTTTTCTGAGTTCAAGAACATGTCTAACATCAATTAAGATTTTAATTGTCCCATGAAACATTTTAATATGGATGCATATGTGATTGGACACACTAGAATCTAATAGCCAATGTTGATCATGATTTGAAAAATTAACTGATAAAACTTCATCACTTATACCTGAACCGAATGTCGAACCCGAACCTGTATCTGTCATGTTTACTTCTTTATTTTCTGTTGAAGAGTCTCCTTTGGATGTTTGCTGTCTCTTCCAACAGTCCTTCTTCAAATGTCCCGATTTGTCGCAAAACCAACATTTTAGCTTACTCTTCTTCCCTTTCGATTTTGACCGAGAGTTGTTTTTCTGACTAAAACGTTTTTCTTTAGATCGACCTCTAACCATCATTGCTTCTGATGTAGAGGTTTCTAAATTTGACTTTTTTCTGGTTTCTTTAGATAGAAAAGCTCCAACAACATCATCAAATTCAAGGGTTTCTGATGAACTAAGACTTATAGAAGTAACAAAATGATCCCATGACTAAGGCAAAGAGAATAATAAAGTTACAGCTTTATCTTCTGAATCAAATTTTACTTCTATGCTATCTAACTGCACTGAGAGAGTATTAAAAGTATTCAAATGATCGGTTATTGTTGTACCTTCCTTCATGCGCAAGATGTACAACTGTCTTTTTAGAAGAATCCTATTTGTTAAGGATTTAGTCATGTACAGTTTTTCTAGCTTTGTGCATAATCCAATGGCTGTTTTCGCTGACACGATGTTAAATAAAACATCATTCGCCAAACACAATCGTATGTCGCTCAGTGCTCTGTCATCGATGTCACTCCATTCGTCATCTGTCATGGCGAAAGGTTGTTTGGATTTTCCCAAAAGTGCCTTCGCCACACCTTGTTGTACGAGTAAATCATGCATCTTGACTTTCCAGATTTTGAAGTTATTCCTCCCATTAAACTTTTCGATCTCAAATCGAACACTTTGAGTTTTTGACATAGTTAATTAAACTTCTTCTCACGCATCACAAGGAAATCTTCACACAACACTATCATTAACATCACACGCAGCAGCTTATCAACAAAAAAATTTAGGATACCTGAAATTTGCCATAAAGCGTGATTATACCTCTTTTCCCATATAGCAACAACTCTTCTCCGTTCAAGTAACCCCCTCAGAACGCGTCACGTTGGCATGGATTGTGGTGATAATCCATTGGTTCAGAAAGGTAAAACAGTTCAGTTGGCGGGAGGAGTAGGCATAATTATCTATAATGATCCCAAAGGCGACCTAGCAATTGGTGCAACCATTTATGGTCTACCTTCTGCACATATGACTGAAATTGTTTGAGTGGCAATTTTTTTTTTTTTTACTACATTAATTCAACAAAGTCCCCGATATCTTCAATCGATGATCGACAAACTGTGTTAAATATTAATCCAGCTCCGGTGATGGCATGCTCTGGTCTCAAAAAACATAAACTCGACTCTTCAGGAAGATGAATTCGGCTCTGGTCTCCCACTCGTGGTTGCGTCTTTTAGCAGTGGTTTCAACACTGTTTTCGTGGCCCGATCCAACCACTGTAACGATGGGGACCGCATAAGGGGAGCATGGTAGTGCTATGCCCAACATCACCTTTGTTGACTCAAGACGGTGCCCGCTATCCCTACATACAACGCAATTGTTAGCTTCCTTCCACCAGCTCCTCAGCTCTGTTCCCTACTCCGCCTGGGTTACTCGATCCTCTATCAATGCGTTAAATTTCCTCCCTCTACCATTAAATTCCTGAATTCAAATTAGTTTCACAAAGTGTACACACAGTCTATGCACATATACCTTTGCAAAAATCAAACCAGATATCTTTCTGCTCTGATACCAATTGTCAGAGTATACACAACAAAAACTAAATAAATCAAACAAACACAACATAAAAATAGAGACAGAATTTAACGTGGTTCACCCAACCAATCTGGGCTACATCCACCAAACAGAGGTATTGGCTTTCTTCTTATTCAATAGGAGATTACAACATCAGATTTCTCACACTTGCACTTCCTCTTCCTCACCCTCATATATGTTTTGCCTCTATGGGCTTACAATTTATAGATGTAGAGAAGAAACTGAATAATAAATTCAATTCCATCCTATCACAAAAAAATAGGATTAATATCTCCTCTTCAGGATTTGATGCCATCAGATTTGGAAAAAATCCTATTGTTGGCATTATCCATGAGATTTTAGCCAAAAAAAAAAAATGCAAAATCTCAACAATTTGTGTGACTATGGAACATGAAAGTTGTAGAACCAGATTGAACGCAATCAAATTTATGCACTTATATTAAAATAATTCCACACTCAAAACATTAATAACAATTTTTTGTCCAAAAACTTGTTATAGTACTATACGTACCCTCCCTTTACATGTTATAGTACCATACTTACCCCCCTTTACAATCAAATTGGGATATATATATAAAGGTTCTTGGCCTTACAATTAAAAAAAAACTAAAATTCTCTGTCAAATGAGAAAATTCAAATAGAACATGTGGAAGACATGATTCCCATACATGGTTAGGATCAAGCACACAATGATTGAAAGTATCCTGAGTTGTAATAATCATGAGAGTTGTCTCACTAACTTGGAAAACTTGTTAAACAAACAAAATAATATTAGATAATATAACAATGAAACTCAAACGAGGCTACTATAGAATCTAAACGAGGCTACTATAGAATCATAGATTCTATAACGACCCTTTTATTCTAAAATAGAAAGCTAAAAAATAAAAAATAAAAAAATATTACTTGTAACATTTCCCATGCATAGATAAAAACATATTAACTATTTTCCTACATTAGATCCCTCTAATTCTGCAGAGATGGTAACTATGAGATTTGAATAATTTATCACAATCTGAATATCTCTAGACCTGGTTTTACCTTCAACACTAGATCATTTTTTCTCATTAGACATATCGTTTCTCTAGAAGAAAGCTCTCAACTGGTTGTTTTCATAAATGAGTTAACGAATTCGATGTTCCAGATGAGGGACAATGAGCAAATCATTTTGTTTTCAATACATTTTGGATATTAAATCATCTCAGTAAGGGTTTCATGTGGAAGTATCGTCACAATTTGCAGTATTTCCATTACCTCGACAAAAATCCTAGGAGTGTGACTTATTTCTTTTCAAATATGGCTCAAGATTAGTTTCCAAGCCAAGTAAGGAAAAAGTCTTAGGATGACTCTTATGTCTGATCCTTTGGGCTCTAGAAAATTTTCTTTGCAATTGTTTTACCTTAACCAAATGTTGTTCACTTTGGTACATTTTACCTATTTCTTATTCTTCTGTAGGTTGAACTGGTTGGGTTTCAGGCCGAAGATATTTGGTAATAAGATTAAGATTGTGAGCCTTCGATGTATTCCTGGTATTTTAGAGAGAAGTTAAGATTTTAGAAATTTTAACTTAGCTATCCTCTGAAGAGAGTGACCCTGATATTTTGAAATATCTCACGCAGTCATCTTGCCTTAACTCCTCAACCAATGGTGGAGTAGAATCAAGAAGAGAGGATTTTGGGGCCATGGTGGCAGAAGAATGAACATGGTCAAATGCTAAAGGTTTACCATATCCATTACGGGAAAGGAAAGAGTCCCAATAATCATCATATTGAGCCAGATGATACCCGACTATCATATAAATAAAACCATGATGGAAAAGGGACCTCTTAGGTCTTTTATGATCTACATGGAAATCCCTAGACATTTGAGTTAAACTCTTCAGGAGATAGTATGGTAGGTTAAGCTTTCATCCTAACAGATCCATTAAAATTTGAATATGATACATAAAAAAAACACTCTATTGACCCTTACAAGTTATGTATCTATGAATCATAGTTAACAACTCTTGCCATTTTGTTTTGAGAAATGATATAGGCATACCTTTGACAATGTATTAACAATATTTATTAGCTAGTATTTTCTTCCATGGAATGATATTAACTGCAACATTTTGAGAACAATGCTAACATTCCAAGGGTAAGTGGGTGGTTGTTGCCACAAGCTCCAAATTGATTTTGATTTCCAAGTCATCAACATAATCTCTCCTTTCATTAAAGGAATGATCCGATCATGAGTCGAGTACTACTCTAACCATAGTTTATGGTATGAGGATCTTTTAATTGATTGTGGCTTATACAGGTTTAATTAAGCATATTAGCTTATATATTATATGTATAAAACACATAAACATAAGTAAATGAACTTAAAATATCAAGAAGAACATTCAAGTAAATAAGAGAGAGACAACCGATGTTGGTAACGGAGTTCACTCCCCTCGCCATCTCTCAGGGGCTACATCTCTGGATCTTCTTCAATTGGAATGAAAATCTTCTATATTCCTTTTTCAAAGTAAGCTCTCAAACCTCTCTTACATTCAAGCACTATGGCCGATCATTAGCTAAGCACTATGGTTCTTAATAGCTAATCATTCTCTCCTTTCTTCTCCCTTCTCATGGCTCACATAAGGAATATATATAGTTTTCCCTCACCCACTTTCCAACAAAGAGAATTAATTACAAGACCCACAATTATAGGACCTAATTACAAGGAAGGAAAAACGAGATCCATGAAAGTAGGATCGATTCTCCATCTATCTGAGGCTCATAATTGGGAAAAGTCTCAAAACCACCTAAAGACTCTTCAACCATGCCCTTGATTCTCTCAACCCACAGTTGAAAAAAATAGAGAATTGGTGTGAGGTGGTTTCTCACAGAAAACCCAATTTCTCTAGTTAAATTAAATAAATAATATGTGAGAAAAATTTCCTTTCACAAATATTAATCATTTATATCAAAATTGAATAATAATACATGAGTTTAATAAAGGCTCATAAATTGCATAACTAAATGAATTAGCATCTCATGAAAATCATTAATCATAATTTCACCCACTTAAGCAATTTGCCACCAACTTCAAATCAACATGGCACAAAGCTCTTTCACGTGCGAAGATCTTTTCGGATCAAGGAAGCAACAAAATATTTAAATACTTTATCGTTATGACCCTGAAATAGTTGTAAGAACTTCCACCAACCTACTTGGTGAAACATAACCAAGAATTACTCATTTTCCTCAACAAACTTTGCTTCGAAGAGCTCGATTAGAACTACTGGTAGCATATTACAAAGGCTAAATCACAAATATAAATGGAATAGGGTTCATAAAACCAAATCATAGACATAAAATTTTAGGTTTCAGAACCATCACAGTGAAAACGAGAAAGATAAAACTGATGGTTCGATGAAACTCTCTTTAGAAAACCCTAGAGATCAAATCAATAGTTGTTCAATACATACACAAGACAAAGAAAGGAAAACCTTGAAACATGGACATTAAGTGATTCAAGCCATGTGACAATTGGCATTATCACATATTGACACTTGAGACCTAAGCTTCCAGATCAGTGAGTGACTAGGTGTACTTAACATGACAACAGAGTCAAACCCAATGCTAACCATAATGCAAATCTCAGAACCAGATCCTCAAAATCATATGTTTAAGTTGAAATTGATGGGTAATTAATTGGTTTGTATCAGAGGTGGATATGGCATGATTAACTATATCAACGAAAGAAATTAAAACATACACCACCAATCATAAGTTAGACACTTTAGGTTAGGACAATCAACTCAAAATAAAATTTTATGAACTCACAAATATCATTGAAATAAAGGATAAACATATGAAATTACAATGGTAGTTAATAAAAATTACTCCATTAGCATCATCTACAGAATGTACGATTCTATAGCAACTCTTAAACTGAAAAATCTTCCTTACAGTTGGGAGAAAATTTTAATTGATACCAATCATAATAATTAGGAAAAATAAATCATTTTATTCCAATGCATGGAGGAATCATTCATACAGTAACCCATCATGCTATAAAACTCAAAGTGATGATTAGAAGAAGGAATACAAGAATCAAACCAATACAAATCCAATTAAGGGAAAATAAGAAAAAAAGTAAAATTTTAGGAGGGGCCCTTTATTTTTTGACAAAAATGAAGGGAGTAGATTGGTCTTCCAACAATGGTGACTGACTAGGCGAAACAATTTTCTCTACCTGGAATCATAAAATAAATGAATAAAAGTTAGATGCAATATAATCATGTATAAAATTTTGAAAATAAATTTATTCAATTTAGTCTATTAAATATTACATGTTCCCATTCATTCCTTAAAAGAGAAGGGACTTCAATGTACAGGAACTGAAATAAAAACCCACTATATGTTTTAGAGGAAACCTTACCGATAACATATTGTAAAGATGAACAATTTTTTTTAAGAATTTTCCTAAGTTAGGACTTTAATACCATAGTTGGAGCCACTGCTGATGGGAGATGTACATAGCCTCAACATGGTCACCTTTTAACCCAATGATTTTCCAATGCCCCATATTTTAGACATAGATCCAAAGTTTTATTCAATAAGTTTGTTAAATATTAGTTGAAGGTCACTCTCCTAGATTGGTAACCAGATAGTTGCAATGTCATTCACAAGAACTAATAGATGTGAACAAGTTAGCTCGTGATGAGACCCCTTGTCTTTCAGTTTTTCAACTAGAAGCCATTACCCTGAATTGGTGACTAGAAATGGTAATGTCAGTTTCGTTAATATCCACGGTCATGGTAGGTCGGCTAGTAATGAGACCTCTTATCCCTCAGTCAATCCTTTAGTAATATAAATATATTATTTTAGTTATATTTTAATCCTTTAATATTTTTTAATTGCACTCTGATGAATATTAATCCTTAAAGGATTACTTAATAGATAGGAAGGAAAATCTACTCCTTAAGAGCAAGGGATGACATGAAAATTTTAAATTACCAAATTAATAGTAAAGGTGTTTCTAAAATAATATGTTTACATATGATGAGAGTTATTCTAAAATTAAATGGGCTTAGATAGTTTCTGCAATTGAGAATGGATTTAAAGACAGTTTGAGAAAGAATCGTGTTTATTTAAACCAAACTCAAATAATTTACCCAAAAATCAACACGAGTCAAAAATCAATTGAATAAATTTTCCTTAAAAATAAATTTGTTCAGGAAAATTCTGATGTGGAATGGAACAAAAAAATAATACCAAAAAAAATATACTTAAATAAAAGCTCAAAATTTACACACAAAAAGAAAAAATGAAAAAAGAAAGCAAAAGAAAAAGTATATACTGAAATATATACAAAGGTTCCTCAATAGAGATCATGCAAAATATCTTTTTAAAAGTTTCCTGTTGACTGGGAGGGACTCAGGTTGGCCCTCCAAAGTTTGTAACCGGAATGTGTTGGGTCCAATATTTTTTGTAATGATGAAAGGTTCCAGCCACAATCTCTAAAACTTAGATTTTTCACCCTTGTCCTCATGGGCTTTGTCCCATTTTGGAATGAGCCCACCAACTTCAAGATCGAGATAAAAAGAAGACTTATTGTCAAACCATAGTTTTACTAATTGTTGGAGTTGATTCAACTTGGTTTTAGCATTTTGTGTTTCTTCTTCTAATTTTGGTAAAGTATTGATTCTATTTTCCATAGTAGATGACTTAACTGCTTGGACACTCTGGGACAGTTGGAGAGAAGGCAGAAAAATATGAGGAGGTAAAATGGTCTCTCTACCATAAACAAGAAAAAATGATGAGTTTCCTATAACATCTTTCGATGTGACCCTGTCAGCCCATACTGCATTGAAAAGTGAAATATGTCAACTCATATGGTTTTCTTAGACTGTTCTTTTTAGGTTTTTCAACAAATTCTTGTTTTGTGATTATGTAAGACCAATTCCTTGTGGATATTAGTTTACTGAGTATTTTACCTTAATCCCATTTTCTACTACATATGTGTCTATCTCATGAGATGAGAAATAGTAAACATTCTCAAAGACCAGAGACTTAAGAATACCAAAATGAGTGATTATGTGTGTTTGTATAAAATTAATGACTTGATTAGCATTTACCACACGCAAAGGTGTTTCCTCAACCCATCTAGTAAAATAGTTTGTAATTTTAATGCCGAACTTATGTTGTTGGGATGAGCGGGGATTGATTGATCCAATTATTTCCAAGCCCCATTGTTGAAATGGTGCTTCAACTATGACAAGATGAAGAGGGAAATAACTTTTTTTAAAGTCTCCCATCGATCTTTTGGTAGGTTTTGCATTTTTTGACAAGGGCTTGGGAATATTTAAATAGAGTGGGTCAGTAATATATTTCCCTTATAACTTTATGCACAATTGTATCACCACCAAAATTCCTGCAAGCAAGGACAAAGCGGAGCTCACAAAGAATTTTTAAAGCATCTTCCTGCGCTAAACAATGAAGTAACATTCCATCATAATTTTTTCTGAAAATAATATTGTTGATAATCTGATAAGATGTTGATTTCAATCTCAATGCTCTTCTCTTAGTCATATTTTTATGGGATGGGGTTGTACCATTTTATAAATAAAATATAACGTTTGAATACCATGAATTAGGATTTTTTTTTTTTTCACAATAACGGTTGCTGTTTGATATTCAAAAGAAAAAAGGAGGGAGACAGATCTCCAGTTTTATAAAATTGTATTGGTGAATGGAGGACCAACAACAAATGCGGTTGGTGTCAGAATCTGCTTTACATTTTGCTTCTGTCGCTGTGAAGAAGGAGGAAATGGTATAGACTCTGATAAACTACAGTAAAATAAAACAAATTTTACATTTCATGTTTTAGTTTTGCAGGTGTGACACATTTGTCGCCCGTTGTGATAGTAATAGCGCCTCTCAACTAATTCAAATGGAATTTTGTTTGATGTGCTTTGACTTATCTTCAGAATAGCCTGTGAAGCTGACCAGGACGAAAACATGGTTGCAAGAGGACAAAATCTGGGGCAGAGGAACTCTGTCTGGGCGAGAAGAGAAGCAGAGTTCATGGGGCAGTGTCCAAGATGCTTTTGAGATCGATTAATTGAAGATGGGAAGATATCAACTGGATTATGAAAGCATTTGGTTGAGCACGAAATGTTGAGAACACAGAGGGCGCAGAGCTTAGTGGGATTTGAAAAGGCGATCCAAAGAGAGATAGAATTTGAAGCTGTGAGGATTACATCTGTGAGGCTCAACGCCATTGGATAGAAGGCAGGAGTTTGTATCTTCGCAGAGATGTTGGGCAAAGGGCTTCGGCGACCCCGAGAAATGATCTGCTGTGGGATGGAGCTGCTTATAAAATAGGACCTGGTCATGGCAAGAAACAGTATTGGTCAGAGCCATTACATCAGAGGTTACCGATATTGTGAATGCAAGCTTTATTTTCCAATTCATCAGCAGTTTTATTGAGAGATCGAAGGACATGATAAAAATGATTTCCTTTCATCTGCTGGTCCAGAGATTGGCATCGCTCAACTATTTACTGTAGAATCATATTTTTGGCTTTTCTGTTACTTATCATCAGACTAATGACAATGGCAGAGTCTCCAATTATTATAGCCTTGGTTATACCGAGTTTCTGAAGCTGGAGCAGACCTTGAAAGAGGGCGAGAGCTTCAGCCCTGTTGTTTGAAGCAGAGCCCAGACCCCATTCATAATCAGTTAACACATCTCCATTACCGTTGCAAATAAATCCTCCAGCCTCAGCCATTCCTGGGTTGGACTTGGAGGCTCCATCGAAAAAGAGATAGTGGGTGTTACAGTTCCTGAGCCAACGAGTAAATTCTTCATCTTTCATCCTAATTTTCCAGCTACATCTGGAGCTGTCTCTGCTATTGGGGTCACTTCTATTTTGTTCTATGTTGCTTCTGTCAAGAATATGCCCTATGTAATTCCTTTCTTCGACATTTAGATCCAACACTTTCAGATTCCCATGACATTTTGTGGACAGAGCTTCCAAGTTAAGATTCCAAGCTTTGTTATAGAGTTTTCTAACATTAGTTTCTTTACCTTTGAAGATCATTATGTTTCTTGCCAGCTAGATGTTCCAAAGAAGGGTACAGGGCAAGGCATTCCAAGCCCTTTGAGCTGTGTTGTTTGCATTTTTTCCCCATGGGTAGCTTTTTTTCCATATATGCAGCACTTAAGATATGCTAGTGCCAGGCACCCAAGGAGGATTGTGACTCCGATAAGCTTCCTTCCAGCAGGCAGAAGCAAATGGGCAGTCTATAAAAAGATGCTAGCTTGTCTCTTCTTCAATTTCGCAGTTTGGACAACGAGATGGTCCGATTATTCCTCACTTTCTGAGGTTCTCTGCAGTTAGGGTTTTCCATCTTAAGAGGATCCATAAGAAGAATTTGATTTTTGGGAGAGTTTCTGCCTTCCAAACAATTCTCCATTGTGTCGAGATTGCCATGGAATACTCATTGATGCAGATCTGATGATAAGCAGCCTTAATAGTGTAGATTGTGCCTGAAGGATCCCAACGAAAGTCATCAACAAGGTAGCGTTTGGAAGGTGCTATACCATGAAGATAAACTTTCAGGTTGTTGAGACTGATTTCAGTATCTGCTGGTATGTGAGGGAAAGTCCAGCCTTTCCAAGTATGAGAGTGGGCTTCCCATTGAGAAATCTGGTCTAGAGTTTGAATCCCTGCACTGTTGAAAAGAGCTAGAATCTGCTGAGTACCAGGCCTTCGACCTATGGGCTGTTGCCCCAATATTTTGTCTTCCCCAATTCTTATTAAGCTGCCGCCTTTGGGCACTTTGGAAGTGTTTTTTTCAATAAAAGGAATAGATTTCTTACACATCCTCCAGATTTTTGAGCATGCTCTGTTGGGGAGCTCATGATCCAATAGCTGATGCCTTGGGTAGCCGAGATATTTTTTTTCTAGAACTGTTTTCCACCAAGCATTCCTACCAGATATGAGTCTCCAAACCAGCTTGCCAGCAAAGGCAAGGTTTAGGAATTTAGAGGATCTGATTCCCAGCCCTCCATTCTCACATGGCTGAGTGACCTGCTTCCAGCTTACTAAGTTGTATTTTTTTTTCTCAGTTCTCCCTCCTTGCCAAATAAAATGACGAAGGAGAACATCCATTTTTGTAAATTGGCAGGGGCTTGTAAGAGAGTAAAACAGTACAAGGGCAGGGAGGAGAGTCCTGCTTTAAGAAGAATTATGCGCCCTGCTGGATTAAGCCAAGAGGTGCCCCAATGCTGTATCTTCCTTTTCATCTTGTCGATAATAACTTCCCAAGCTGTAGCTTTCAAGTTGCTGGAACTCACAGGCATGCCTAAATAAGTGAATTGCTCCCAATTCAGCTTACAAGGAACCCCAAAAGTAGTAGCAATCCTATGGAGAACTTGTGCCTAAGTGTTCCACCCATAAATACAGCTCTTAAGATAATTTATCAGACCTCCAGAATAACTCATGTATTTATCTAGGAGAGCTTTGAAACGGTGGGCTATGATGTTTGAAGCTCCCCCCATTAGAAGAGTATCGTCAGCAAACTGAGAGTGATTGATGTTCTTGACTCCATTATCAAATTTGATCCCAGTGATGAGGCCCATGCGGCGATTGTAATCCAGATCTCTACTAAAAGATTTAGCCATCAAAATAAAGAGATAAGGTGAAAGGGGGCAGCCTTGTCTAAGCCCTCGAGAGGATTGGAAGGATGGTCTAGGTCTGCCATTAATAAGAGGGGAGATCCAAGGTCCTGTGATGCAGGCTTTGATTAGGCTGATAAAGGATGTGGCAAATTTCATTTTTTCAAGCACAACAAATAGGAAGGAATGCCTGACATGGTCAAAAGCATTGGCTAAATCTAGTTTTAAGATGAAACCTTTCTCATTTCGGGTTTGACTGGAGTGAATAGCCTCTTGGACAAGAAGGATGGAGTTCGAGATTTGCCTATTGGCCAAAAAACCCCCTTGATTTTCAGAAATGAGAGTGGGGAGAATAGGTTTTAAGTAGCCGAGATTTTAGTCAAAATTTTATATGATGAGTTACACAACGATATGGGGCGAAAGCGTGAGAAGGTCAAAGGTCGATTTTCTTTAGGGATAAGGGCAAGGTGGGTTGCATTAGTGAATCCTCCTATTCTTCATTTACGTTGGATCCATCTTAGCATCTTGACAAGGTATTTTTAATTATTTCCCAGTATGTTCTATAAAAAAAGATTGGAAATCCATCTGGGCCTGGGGCTTTATCTGGCTGAAGGGCCTAGATAGCATCATGTATTTCTTCTTCATTGATTTCCTTAATCAAATCTGCATTAATATCCTCATTGATTCCTTTGGGCATGTGCTGTAGGAGGTCTGAGTAATCCTCAGTTTCCTTTGTCTCAGTTAAAAGAGTGTTGTAATAGGTTGAGGCAGTTTTCTTGATAGCTTCTTGGGTGTTTTGAGGGCAGCCTTCCTCATCATTAATCACGGTGACATTATTTCTGACTTTTCTGACAGTTGCTTGCTTATGGAAAAAAGTTGTATTTTTGTCTCCTCCTTGGAGCCGTAGCTGTCTTGAATTAATTCGCCACTTCTGTTCTTCTTCTCTATTAACCCGGTACAGCTGATAATATATATCACTTTCTAATGCTTTATCCTCGTGGGACAGCCCGTTCTCCTCTATTTTCCTGTGATTTTCTTTCAATTTATTTTTTAGTTCAGCTTTGGCATTTTTTGGTTCTTTGTAATGGTGTTTCACCCATTCCTTCAAGGCATGTTTTGTATTCTTCAGTTTACATTCCCAAATGAACCCTGGTGATCCTTCTATATGATGTTGCCAGGTTGTTTTAACAATCTGATCCACAATGGGATTGCTGCGCCAAAGAGAGTTATATTTGAAAGGCAGTGGCCCCAAAGGACAATGTGCTTCAAGAACAGTGCTAATGGGGTAGTGATCGGAAGCTGAATAAGGCAGGATTGCAGCATGAGCAGTGGAGAACTCAGAGAGGAAAGAAGTGTTTACTAGAATTCTGTCAAGGCGCTCCATTATGTTGTCTCTGCCCAGCCTGCGGTTGTTCCAAGCGTACCTCCGATTTTTTGGGATGATATCTACTAAATCACACTCTTGCATGATGTTTTCCAGCTTTTCTCTATAAGGATCATGTGTAAAAATGCCTCCTCTTTTTTCATTGGAGTGTAATATAATATTTAGGTCTCCCCCAAGGATGATATTTTTGTTGTCTTCAGCTTGGATGTCTTCTTGTAGTGTGGCCCAACACTGCTCTTTGTCTCTGAAATGGTTCGGTGTATAAATTTTATAAATGACTATTTGCTTGTGCTCTGCTTGCTTTTCTAATATGACTTTGATCCAATACGGATTGATAGTATTGGATGTGCATATCCAAATATTTTTGTTCCACATAGTGGTGATGCCACCAGAAGCTCCTCTTGCTTCACATATTTGTCCCTCAGAATGCCTAAGCTGTTCTATAATTCTTGTCATCTCTTGCAATATTTTCTTTGTTTCCTGAATCATTATAATTCCTGGCTTTTCATGGTCTGTGAGATCTTTCAGGGAAGCAATTTTTGAGGGGTGCCCCGTCCCCTACAATTCCATGATATTAATTTCATCATTGGATATTTAGGTTTCGGAGGGATGCTCGTCCCCCTTGCTCCTTATGTGTTTTTTCTTTACTATTTTGACCCATTATATAAGTTTCGATGGGATTTTGAGTTCCCATGGCGATGTATTTTTGAGCATTTTCATCCCTTTGCTGTTTGCTTGATTTCCTGCCAGGTCCTTTTTTTTGGGACTCATGATTGACTCCATGCTCTTTCGAGGAGCTTCTAATAGTTCAGGGTGGGGGGGGGGTCGGGAGAATGGGAGGGAGAGGATTGGGAAAGGGAGAAAAGGATAGGGGGGTCATCTTCAAGGGGGATCAGGGGGTCATTTTCAGGGAGAGAGAGGGCGCCAAAGGGATTTGAAGAGATCAGGGGAGAACTAGAGGTTGGCCCTGGGGTGGGGAAGATGGAAGGGCCAAGAGGAGAGGAGGGAGGAGGGATAGCAGAGGTAGAGGCTTTGGGCGAAGCTGAAGGGGGATTAGTCTTGGGAGGGGAAAATTTGGGAGGAGCCTCTTCATAGTTTGCTTTCAAACCGGAGGCAGTCTTTTTTTTTTTTTTTTATAGTTTCCCATTGCTCTTCAGATTGAGCAGATTCAACATTATATATCTTAGCACAGTGATTGGAAAAATGACCGTATTTGTGACATACCTTGCATTTGAAGGGAATTTGTTCGTAGTCCAGTTGCTGAATATGCGTCCACTCGTCCACCTTTAGTTTGATTGCTTCTGGAAGACCCTTGCCGAGATCGACTTCGACACATATACGCGCACACGCCTACATATTATCCTTTGGTTCACTCTGATCAATGTATTTTCCAACGGCATTGCCGATGGCTCGAACCGAGTCATCTCCCTAGCAGTGGAGCGGGAGATGCGGAAGACGAACCCAAACCGGAACATCATTAGGGACATCCAGCTCAGGGTCGAAGTCTGGAGTCCATTTGTTCAGATACAGTCCACGAGAGTCCATGAAATACGACCCATTTCTGAAGATTAAGTCCTTGTCTGCTCTAGATTCGAAATGGAAAGTGTAATAAACTTTTCCACAGAAACGAATGGAGATTTTACCATTAACTTTGTCTGCCCAGTTTCTTTCGATCCAACGTTGAACTGTTTTCGGGGAGGGCCATAGGCCAGTGAACTGACCGATGAGCCCCCGCTCAGCTAA
Source organism: Pinus albicaulis (assembly GCA_034641835.2). Lineage (NCBI taxonomy): Eukaryota > Viridiplantae > Streptophyta > Pinopsida > Pinales > Pinaceae > Pinus > Pinus albicaulis. The sequence continues at coordinate 579,212,631 of CM076570.1, forward strand.
GGAGAGTGTAGCCATTCGTGGAAATGTAGGAGGGAGGTCGACCTCTTGCAACCCATCCAGCTTCTTGACAAACTTGGACAGCGCAGGGCGAGTTCTCTAAGGCTGAAGGGATTTGACTAATGCAGAAAACGCATCTGCTGCTGACTGATCAACAAGGCCCTCCGTAGCAGCATTCGGAGAGGCCATGGAAGGCCAGAGGCCTTGCGCAAGAAGGAGAGGACCAGCAGTCGGCTGCTAGGTCAATGGAACGCGCAGGCAGGGCGTGCGCTCAGCTTTCATAAGAACTCGACCCATTCCACTCACCATGAATTAGGATTATAATCCTAACAGGATATTTCATTATGTAATAAGTATACTTCATTTTTCAGAGAGGAATCATCTAGAATAGTGGAATGGTCACTAGGAGAAGAGAAAAATTTAACAGCCAATTTACACAAACCCTGACATCTAATGATTTCTATCAGTTTAATTTGTAAGTCTAACTCTTGGAGGGTAGCCATCCAATGAGCCCTTTTTTCCCCAATTTCCTTTTGTATTAAGAGGTTTCTAACTGCTAGATGTGGGACTATAACTTTAGTTCTAGACTTAAGCAGGTAGAAATGAAAGTGATTTACTCTTTATACACATCAAAAGTGTGTTTTTCAACTGGTGAATAATTAAGTTCTTCACCTTTGAAGGAAGAATTCATAAAATCCACATGGATTTAAGTATTAAGATCAACCTTTTGCGTTAGTACAAATGCATAAGCAGATGATGAACAAAAAATGTACAAAAGGAATTCTTTGGAAAAATAAGGACTAATTAATGTTGGAACCTCTGAAGTAGCTTGTTTAATGGTGTTGAAAGATTGTTTTTGTGATTCTCTCATTTAAAAACAACAAAAATTTTAATAAGTCTTGCATAGGTTTTACAATTTCAGAAAAGCTAGGGATAAAGCATCTAACAAAATTGATCTTTCCCATGAAATATTGCATTGCCTTTTTAGAATTAGGAGAAGTTAGATAATTTATGACTTGTGACCTCTCAAGATCAATTATAATTCCACATTTTAATACAATGCAACCTAGTAATATCCCTTCAGTTACTGCTGTTAGTATGAATCCTTTGTCGAAGTGTACGAAAAAAGATCACTTTAGCTACGCATAACTAATAGCCCTAACATCAAATATGGCTGCCAATATCTTCAGATCTGCAGTTAGTTGATCAAGACAAGAGCTGCAAAAACCAGATCTATGCATAGAAAGACATTAAGCAGTAAAAAGAAGGTTTTTCTCCATATATCCAATAGACAAGACAAGAACAATTTTTGAAAGAATTTTTTGTACTAAGGGCACCTGGGAGGAAAAAAAGAAGATGTTTCCAATTCTCTTCAATGGGATGGGTTCTTGGAAGTCCTCGGCACTTCAGATCTAGCATTTCTCTCTCCTGTTGGTGTAGAAAACCCAGACAAAGATAGAACTCAAAGGGAGCTCACACAGCAAATAATGGAGAATATGACAATGATAATGGCTCAAAGTCAGACCAAGAGTTTAGATCCAGAGTGATCTAATAGGCAACAAAAGGTGAAGAATGGTAAGAAAAACCCTCCTATTTATAACAAAATATTGGGTCATTCTAGATCTTGGTGCATGATTAAAATAATATTAACCAAATCTAGACCCACCTTTTATGGAATATTTTATTATATTTGTTGGAGGGAAAAAGTATTTGACTTGGGTCAAACCCCTTTATTTGTAAATAATAATAATAAATGATTTATTTATCATTTTAAGGAAGTGGTTGAAGGATAATCAAATAAATAATGATTTATTTGATTATTTATGGATGATTTAGTCATATTTAACAAGGAATATTATTTAAATAAGATTTAAATAATTATTCCTAGAAAATAATAAGATAAATGAAGATTTGTCTAATTAATTTCTTTGTTTTGGGTTAAACATGACCAAGAATAATAATTAAATTATTGTTTAATTAATTATTCCATGAGGGAAATCAAACAAATATATATTTGTTTAATATTTCCCTTTGGGGTTTCCTATTTAGACCATAAACAACCTAATAAATGTGTTTTACTAAGTTATTTTACATAGTGAAAGCAATTTTACTTAGGGTAAAATTGGTCTTACATGGTGTACTTGGGTCCATCTAATGATAGTTGGTTAGATGACCAAAAAATGGTGTAACAACTGCAAAGATTGAATTTTTTGGGTTGAGGGAGATTCCATGTTTTCTACACCTTTCAAACATGTTTTGAAAATGCATCGAATTGTTAGATATTTGTTTTGAGAAAATAGTTACATTGTCTAGGTATATAACTAAGGATTAATTAATTAGGCCTATGAAAGTGATATCCATCACCTGCTAGAAAGTTACCCCTATGTTTATTAATCCGAAGGGAATTTTTCTATAGGAAAAGGTACCCCAAGGATTTAGGAATGTGGTCTTAAATTGGTCAGCAGGTGCTACTATAGTCTGATTGTAGCTTGAGAAACCATCTGAAAAGGATAGCATCCCAGAGCCAGAGACTCGATGGAGTATTTTATTCATGGGAGGCATAGGATAATGGTGTTTTTTCTAGGATTTGTTTAAATTACTAAAGTCAAAACACATGGATATCACCATTATTCTTTCGAACAGGTACAAGATTTTCAACCCACTAAGTGTGTTGCATGGGAAAAATAATATTAGCAACCAGAATTTAAGTTTGTTCATCTTTAACTGTTGGTTTGAGACTTGGGTGCATGTTCCTAAGTTTATGCTGAAAAGGTTTAGTTTTTGGCTTCATAGGAATAACATGTTGCATGGTGTTAGGGTCGAAAGTTTTGAGATTATTATAAGTCCAAGAAAATACATCTTTGTACTACTTGAATATATTAATGAAATCATATTTTCCTTTGGGAGTACAATCTACCCCTATATTGATGAATTGAGGATTATCTTTTGACCCCAAGTTAATGACTTCAATTCCCATAATAGAGTTGTTTGTTTTGAAATTTTTTTCGTTGTTAAATCTATCATGCAAGTCATATAAATGATCTAATCTAACAATATACTTAGTGAATGGTTTTACCATCTTGAAGAGCTCATCTTATGAATAGTGTATGTTGATTTGAGAAAAATATCATGAGTTCTCATCGTACATAGATTCATCAATGACCGCATCATAGAATTTTCCATCTATATGCAGATACTTTATTATTTGTTTATCATAATCGAAGGCACATTAGTTAGTGATGTTGTCAGGTATGGATGGCCTGGAAAGAAATTCAACTGAAAAAGAATCGGGTTAATTTTTTTTTTAGCTCTAGTCAACCTAGAAGCTACATTGGCTAATAAATCTGCTTCTTGATTTTCAATTATAGAAACATAATTAATATTGAAAGCTAAAAAATTTGATATACGATCCCATACCTCAAATTCGCAGGCCTTCAAATGAACTGAAATACAATGAATTGAATTTTTTACTTTCCTACCAGTTATTTCAGAGTCATCGTAAGCTTTCAAACATTTAACTCCAAGATAAAGAACCTTGTGAAGCCCTTTAGATTAGAGGAAATTTCAGCCTAAAAGTGGTCTCGTGAGGAAAAATAATAAATTAATAGTTAAAATAATAAAATAAGTCTTATAAATTTTGGAGGGAAAAGAAGAAAACTAAATTTTTTAATTGTATTTTTGGCTTATCTCCTTATAGGTTTAGTCAAATTTCAAGAAAAATTAAATTACACATCCAACGAGTACCCATTATGCATACCTTTGATAATAGCCAGATCAATAAAAATTGAAGATACATTAAAAAAACGTGTTCAACATGTTTTTCAAATGTATATTCAATTTTCATTAATGTGGGTCTTCTCAAAAGTATGCATAACATGTACTCGTTGGATGTGTAATTTTATTCCGCATCCAACGAGTGTCTACACTTGAGATTTTAGTAAACCTATAAGGAGATAAGCCAAAAATACAATTAAAAAAGTAGTTTTTCTTTTCCCTCCAAAATATTTACCTGTACCTCTTTTTTAGATTTAAAGGATTTCGATTGGTTTACATATTATGACATGAAAATTACATGGAAATTGCATGGGCACTTTTAGGCTGAAATTTCCTCTAATGATTAAGGCTTTGTACTTTGCAACATTATTAGTACATTGGAATTCTAGTTTTCATGCAATAACAACTTTATTTCCTTTAGGGTCCAAAAGCACACATCTAGCACCAACGCCTTCCATAGACTTAGAAGCATCAAAATAAAGTGACCATATTTCAGTTTTATCAAGATTTGAGACATTACTAATATCAACAATTTTATGATCATATGTAACTAATGCATTGACTGTTTCTAAATCAAATTGTTGTTCAGAATTTGAAAATGGAGAAAAAATTGCGACAAAAATTCCAAAGAAAGAGTCAACAACCAAGAAATCATTTGTCTGAACTAGTTCATTTGAATCAATAATTGTATGTTTCATGTATGTCTCCCTATTAATTCTAATTTTATTTGGTTCCTCTTTCTAGGGCATCCATAATTGATTCCAATCAGTGTCCATAAATGCCTTAAGGTGTTACAACCAATCCCTACTAAAAATAAATCCATATACTTCATGAATGTTAGGAATCAAAATATCTATGATATGATAGAATCTCTGGTCTTTTGGAAATATAATTAAAACATCATCCAATTCCCCTGCTACTTTAACAAAATTTATATCCAATTATATAATTTTTATATCATAAGGTTTCATTTGCACATTAATATTCATACATATGGAAAGTCGCATCACATTAGAAGATGTGCCTATATCAATCATACAATTATGGACATTAAGATTGAAAATCTTCAAGGTTAGCAAAAATGGAGGGGGTTTGTTTTTCTGAGTAGAAAGGCTATTTGCATTACATTTCATAATTTGAACGTTTTCCAAAATAGATTTATAAAGAGTAGCTATATCTTTACTTTCAGGATCCTTCAAGTTAGCAATGTGTTGCTGAACTTTTTTATGAATTAAAAGAGTTTTCCAAAGCTCTTATAAGGAAATATTAACTATTAGAAAATTATATATTACAGAGAAATGGAACACATAAAGTATGCAAAAACATAAACACATAAATAACATATAAAGCAAGAGAGACACAGATATATGTGGTTCACCCAACTTGGGCTACGTCCACAAAAATAACCAGTCCTTCCTTATATTATCTAACAAAATGAAAAGACAAGGCCTAAAACAGATCCGTTGTAATATCCTCTACTCTCTCACACAATCCCCCTTGTTATTTCTCTCTCAGAGTATACACACAACACACAACCGCAATACAATACCCTCATACAATAGAGGGGGTTACGTTATAGGGAAAAAATACCTAAATTAAACATAACTTCTACCATTATATCATTCACCTAATTAATGACCCGTATTGACTACGAAATTACAATATTTTACAAGGCAATTTTACATATGTTTTTAGCTTTGGGGGCATCACCCCCAAAACCCCTCGCCAGGGGACACCCCGATGATGATTAAATGATGGGCGATGTTGCCGCCCCGTTAAGGATAGGGGTCCAACCTGGTGATACATAAAGAAGATAATCAGGCTCCACACCCAAAAATATCCCACTTGGAGACTGATTGTAGCAACTCCACCGCTACTTCATTTTTTGGACAATGCCTCCACTTTGGACCTGTCTGTTTCTCATATTCATCACAATACTTGAAGACCAATTGAAACTGAGGAAAATCTTAGTTTCTTAGTAGTTACAACTTTTTTTAACATATCTACAGGATTTTGGATAATGTGTATCTTTTCTAGCTTCAACTTTCCATCTTCCAACATTGACTGTATGAAATGGTACTTGAGTTGTATGTGTTTAGTCTTGGAATGAAATGTTGATTTATTTGCAAGATGAATGGCACTCTAGATATCACTGTATAACCTTCCCATCTCCTGCTTCTTACCCAATTCATCCATAAAACTTTGTAACCAAATCATTTCTTTACTACCCTCTATAAAATTAACATACTCTCCTTGTGTTGTTGAAAGTGCAACAACACTTTGCATTTTTGAAACTCAACTGACAGATGTTCCACCTACAATAAATACATACCTTGTAGTTCTCCTCTTGTTATCTCTATCACCTCCCATATCTGCATCAACATATCCTTGTAGAGAAATGTTTGAACCACCAAAGCATAATTCTTGATTTGTGGTACCTCTCAAATATCCAAGAATCCATTTCACTATCATCCAATGTTCTTCCTGGTTTGTTCATGTACCTACTTACAACTCCCATTGCATGTGCAATATCAGGCCTTGTGCAGGCCATTTCATAAAGAAGTCTTCCAACTGCTGATGGATATGGAAATTTAGATATGTAATCCATTTTTCTTGGGTCTTGGGGCACATCTCCTTACTAAGTTCGAAATGGCTAGCCAAAGGTGTACTAACTGGTTTTGCATTCTGCATATTAAATATTTTCAACACCTTTTGTATGTACTCATTCTGAGACAATGTTAATTTGCGAATTTTCTTGTCTCTAGTTAATCTCATACCAAGGATTTGTTTTGCAGCTTCCAATTCCTTCATTGAAAAATGAATTTGACAATTTTCCTTTGAGAACATTTATTTCCTACATGTTAGACCCTGAAACAAGCATGTCATATACATACAATAAAAATATAATATAGCTGTCATCATTTTTCTTTTTCAGATAAACACAATGATCAAAGTGACATCTAGTATAACCTTGTTCAGACATAACCTTGTCAAATTTTAGATACCACTGCCTTGGACCCTGTTTTAAGCCATACAGGCTCTTCTTCAACCTGCACACTAATGTTTCCTTCCCTTTGACCTCATATCCTTGTGGTTGCTGCATATAGATCTCTTCCTCCAAATATCCATGGAAAAAGATTGTCTTTACATCTAACTGTTCAAGATGCCAATATTCTACTGCTACAAGACTTAAAATAGTTCTAATTGAAGTCAGTTTAACAATAGGAGAAAATATTTCATCAATGTCAATACCTTTCTTCTGTGTAAACCCCTTCACCACAAGTATAGCTTTGTACCTTTGTTTTCCTCCATCTTATTCCTTCAACCCGTAAACCCATTTATTTTGTAATGTTGTTTTACTTGCAGGCAACCTGACTAAGTCTTGATTATGGTTATGTATTAAGGAGTCCATATCTTCTTTCATGTCTAGCTCCCAATTCTTCCTGGTTTCTACCTACATCTCTTCTTCATAAAATTCGGGTTCACCAAAATTAGTCAACAATAAATAATATAATGAAGGAGAGTATCGTTCAGGGCATCTACTTATCCTAGTGGATCTTCTGACACCACTTTCAGGTGTTTGAGGTGCGTGTTGTTGTTGTGGTGGTTGTTGTTATTATGGTTGTTGATTATTATTATTTTATGTACCTTTACTTTTTTTGTGATCTCATCAAGAACTATGTATTCTTTGTTTTATTTTTATTTTTTCTTTTCCTACAATTGATCCTTATACAAGACCTTTTCATTGAATATTACATCTCTGCTCCTAATGATTTTTTGATTTTAATATTCATGAAAGAGATAACCAAAATGATTAACACCCTATCCAATAAAGGTAAATTTCTTTGATTTTTCATCAAGCTTTTTTATATTTTCTTTATTAATATGGAAAAAAGTCTCACAACTAAAAGTCTTCCATGCCTTCTTTGGAATACCACCATCCAAAAAACTTTAAGGCCCTCTGTTTATTAGATAAACAACAATATCTACAACATATATCCAAAATTGTAAAGGAAATCCTGCATGCAATCTCATGCAGCTTGCATGCTCCATGGTTGTCCCGTTTATCCTTTATCACACACCGTTTTCTTGTGGTGTTCCTGGAATTGTCTTCTCTCTACGAATTCCATGCTCTGAACAATACCTATCAAACAATTTGCTGCAATATTCACCTCCATTGTCTGATATGAGACACTTTAACTTCTTTCCTAACTAAATCTCAACCAAAGGTTTCCATTTCTTGAGAGTATCAAATGCATCAGATTTATTCTGAATACAATAAATCCAAGTTTTTCTAGTTGCAACATCAATAAAAGTAACATAATAACAAGAGCCACTAAGAGATGATACCTGAGCAGGTCCCCATACATCTATATGCACAAGATCTAATTTTTTTCTCTTCTTTTCTTTCCTAACTTTGAGAAATATGTCTCTCTTCTGTTTTCCATAAACACAATTCTCACAGAAATCCAATTCAATATTCTTCAAACCTGGAAACTATTGAGAGTTTGAAGGGCAGTAGGTTAATACAAATTCTCTTCTTGATAATAACTTGTGAACTTACTTGTGGTACTTATGTCTTCTCTTCTTTTAGTTTAGTTAACCTTTCATCAAGTCAATTATCAAAATACACAAGACACAAAATTAGGCTCCAAGAGCCAGGGAAAAAGCTCTCCCTCTTGGAGAGGAAAACCCGTAAATAATTCTTCTTATAGATATTCAAATGACAAGTACCATGTCCCAGAATTAGACCCTTAAATTTCTAGATGTGTTTCCAAGACGTTGATATTCACAATTTCTACCTCTCCTCCTTATGGTCACTGTCTTCTTTAACTATTTGTTGACTGCTCTTGAATATCCGCAATATTTCTTCCTTCCTTTCTGCACTTGACATAATTCAAATGTTGCCCTAGTTCACAGCACTTGACTTGCACTTATTCTAGGGTTCTGCAATAATTCATGAGGTTGATTAGCACCTTGTTTCTTGTCCGTATTGATTCTTCCTGTATGTTCACACCGTAATCTTGATATCTGTCCGTATTGATTTCTGGGAGATGTCTATTGTAGGTGTGTGTGTGTGTGTCTATATATATATATATATATATGCACTTAGTAATCCACATACCCTTTCCAAAAACATCTGCAAACTTACTTCAGAATTATCCGCATTTATTTCGGAGGTCTGCACTGATGTTTACTCAGACAGATCCACAATTTCTGTTATTGAGATTTTTCATTAGTGTGATTTGGATATGTTTGCACTTAGTTCTGTATTATTCGCACTTATTGATTCCACAAAACAATCAAAAAACTACCTCAGGTTTTTTTATCTGCAGTATTACAAAGGAATACACATTTTTTTGAGTGTTGTTCGCGAGGCTTGTCCGTCCAAATGATCCGTAGACAAGGCTTATTTATAGTGAGTTTTTCTCACCTTTTTTAGGCCGACTTCATCATAACATGTAGGCCAACATGACTTGTAGTTTCTTCCACTTTCTAAGAGGTTTTACTTTAGCAGCGTAGCAAATTGTCTTCACTTGATTATATGAGGGCTGTCAAGGTCTTTGGAGCACAAACTAAATCCTTCATGAATATGACACCTAATTGTATTTATTCCTAGAAGACATAAATCTAATAGACATCAAGTAGAATTCTATCTACATAATAAAATATTGCTCATGAAACCCATAAGGCACGTATACCAAAAACACATTTTATTATCATTGACATATTCTATACATAAATACATAATTACATAGTCAAAAAGAAGACTGACCTAGTTGCACTTTTCAACACTCCCTCTTAACTAGGGAGGTATTCATACAGGTACATGGTCACTTTCAAACTGAAGAATCTCATAAGAAGAATCAGATTGCTAATCACATCTGTATAGCATCATATCAACCAACATTTTCCTAGTGTAAGGCCCTGAATAAAAACCCCATCTCTCAACGATACAATGGGCTACAGTGCCGACGAGACACATGACTAATAGACACCATAGTCATTGTCTCTCTAAGGTACATAACCCACCTAGGTGTTCCGAGAGTACGACCTTCTTGGACTATTCTTCTCGTGGGTAGCCAGCCCTCAAAGAATATTAGTCCACGACTACTCTTATCTTGAATGCCCTATCTCATTCTCAAAGAGTATCGAATGCCAGATGATTACCCAATCATCCATTCTGTCTTCTAGGTGAAGACCAGAATGATGTGTCTATCCATTCTCTTCACATGGCCTTCACTAATACTTACGGCTGTTAGTCCTGGTCTAGTGCATGACACATGTAATAGAGAATTAGATACGTCACTCCCTCTTAACATAGGAAGGACATATTTCAAGTTTCCTCCAAGCAAGAAACTTACCACCAGGTTCCTCATCAACTAGGGTCCTACAGCAGCAATCCAGCTACTCATTGAGAATTCCTCTCCTCAATGTCATGGATTTCTATATTGAGAAATCTTCAACTTTTGGCCTCATAGGGCACATATTATCCATCACTTTCAGTCAGGAGTCATGTCCACTATCATAAAGTGATTCATTAGTATTCCTCATCTAGTCCACCGTTATGCCATGCTGATTTCCTTTGAATAATCCCAAAGGATCATAAATACTTTCTTATGATTAGAAGCCCTTCATAAATTCATCCAGATAAACATCTACATATGGAATTTTAGAACAAAAGTTACCTTAGTGATGATCTTTCACCATGACATCTTCCTGTAGGCATCGACATCCTTCATACATAATGACACATCTCCTAATGATATGTTTTGTCAAGGATCTTTTTATTTACCAGACTTCTGTTAGAGTCTACATATCTTCCCAAGAGATCTCCAAGTCACATATTCTAGGCTTCCGGATGATAACTTCCTCTTGACATGGTTGCATTTCATGATCTCTTCCTTTCTGCACATTCTCCATTCCTAGGAACTTACAACCTTTCTAGTTTCTTGTTCATATACAACCACCTCATATTCCATGAGGACATATTATGTTGATTTCATCTATCCATGCACTGAGAGATACTCCTCCATATATCATACTTCTAAATACAGAAGTTCATTACCTGCAACCATATGACATGACTTCACAACATCCAATGTTATCATATAAATATATACACATCTCATACCTTTTACCCTTGAGTCATCCTGTAGCAATTTCTCAAAAATGAAGAGATTCATTCTCTTGGCCTGCTGCATCAATATGTCATCACATCTCAAAAATATGTTTCCATGATGACCCTTACTCTTGATGACTGCTTTCCACTAGTATTGTTATTCGAGAGGTTTTCTAGGACCTAATTCACCAGGAGCTCCTACCATGCTTTCATCAGGATGCTACACTGCTTCCTATCATATACCCAACATAAATCACTTAAAGGAGAATATGATCTCAATCGTAGTGGAGATCCCTTGCTTCTTCTTTCTTATCAGGCTCTTTCCTCATTTTAGAGACATGGGCTTCTTTTCTATTTCTCTTGTCCTTTTTCAGATTAAGGACAATTTCTATTTTAATGCCCAAGTTCATCAAATCCAAGGCATCGTGCTTCATCCACATTTCTTCTTTTATTATGAGTATCAAAACTTACCGAATCTTCCTTTATTCATGGACATGGCTGCAAAGGCTTGATTCCTTCACTTGAACCTTTAACAACTTTGGATTTCAATCTTGTATCCTCTATTTACATAGAAACCCTAAATCATGGAATGGCACGACTTATATCTTCCCGTATAATTGTGAAGTGAAAAATTCCCCATTCTTCTCATAGAGATTTTAGCACCACTGTAGTCTTCTCCTAGTTCTTGTAGTTGATCATAGAGATTGCTTCTCCTGCAGTACTCACAGAGAATAGCTCCACTAATTTCTTATATACTTCTTTTGATGATTTTAGATTTTGTACATCAGAGACGATAAAGTATTTAATGGATTCTATAAGAATCCTTTGGACTCTTATATCTCCCTTCATGAATTTGGCATGACATCATTGTCCTTTTCTTCTATGTAAAGTTTGAAACCCCAAACAATTTGTTTCTTTCTTTTCAAAGGAGACATTTTAATAGATTCATATAAAGTAATAGATATTCTTACTTGAGTAGATGATTTTCTTCTTCTACCAACTTGTTTACTTTGAAGATGGTTGAAGCTTCCTTTGAATGGTGATTGATGATGATATTATACTACTTTGAAAGTTCAAGGATGATAGGTAACGTGCTTTGAAGCTTTTTATGGCAATACTTCAATGATCTATTGGCACATTTAAGATGGTTCTATAATATTGTCTTATTTCTTTCACTGTGGAAGTCTGACCTTTATTCTAAGCAAATCCTTGCTTTGATGCCATCCATGAAATCTGATCCTTGAGTGTCTCTATGCCCTTTCTAGCACCTTAGCTCCAATACCATGTTGAGAATTTTAAGGGATGTAGATTAATAAAAATTCTCTTCTTGATAATTACTTGTGAGCCTACTTGTGGTACTTATTCTACTCTTCTTTTAGTTTAGTTAATCTTTCATCAAGTCAATTATCAAAAGATGCAAGACACAAAATTAGGCTCCAAGAGCCAGCGCAAAACCTCTCCCTCTTGGAGAGGAAAACCTGCAAAGAATTATTCTTATAGATCTTCAAATGACAAGTACCATGACCCAAACTTCGACCCTTAATCTAGATGTTCTTCCAAGACCTTGATCTTCACAATTTCTGCCTCTCCTCCTTATGGTCACTGTCTTCTTTAATTATTTTCTGACTGATCTTGAATATCCACAATCTTTCTTCCTTCCTTTCTGCACTTGACATAATTCAAATGTTGCCCTAGTTCATAGCACTTGACTGCACTCATTGACTTGCACTTATTCCTGGGTTTTGTAATAATTCATGAGGTTGATCAACACCTTGTTTCTTGTCTGCATTGATTCTTCCTGTATGTTCACGCCATAATCTTGATATCTATCTGTATTGATTTCTGGGAGATGTCTACTATAGGTTTGTATATATATATATATGACACCTAATTATATTTATTCCTAGAAGACATAAACCTAATAGACATCAAGTAGAAGTCTATCTACATAATAAAATCTTTCTCATGAAACCCATGAGGCACGTATACCAAAAATACATTTTATTATCATTGAAATCTTCTATACATAAATACATAATTACATAGTCAACATGAAGACCTACCTAGTTACACTTTTCAACAACAACAAGTTTCTTAAGTGAAGAATATTCATCCCCTTCTCACTCGTGTCTGAGCCTATGATGCCATAATGTTGCATCTGCTCCTGTGGAGGTTAAATAATTAACACAATTATAAATATCATTTCATAAATACAATGTAGCAACCTTTTCTCCTTTTGCTATTACTAGGGCTCCTTTAGTGACCTTCCAGGTTTTATCTATAAAATTTGTCACACAACCTTCATCGCCTAACTGCCCTGCTAAAATCAGATTTTTATTCAGATCTGGAACATGCCTTACCTACTTTAATAACCATTGGTTTCCATTTTTTTGTTTTACAGTAACTTTACCCATTCCAATAATTTTACAGAGTTTATCATCACCTAGACGAACCTGTTCAAAATATCCTTGAACATAGTCCTGAAAATTTTTCTTATCAGGTGTGTCATGGAATGAGGCCCCTGAATCTACCACCCAGGCATTAATAACATTTTCTAAAGAAATAATCAAAGCATTGTGTAACACGTCACCTATCACATTTGATTCATGATTGTTTTCTTGTTGTGCGTCTCCTTATTTTCCCTTCAGGGACTTACAATATTTATTTAGGTGTCCTTTCTTCCTACATTTCCAGCACACTATCCCCGATCTGGACTTGGATCTATGATATCCTGAGTTCTTTCCTCTTTCCATTTTTCTTCCCCTAGTCTCTGCACTCAAAGAATTTCCTAATGTCTCACCAAAGCTTTTCCATCGTATTTCATTGCTAAGGATGGCACTGACAACATCATCAAGATTTAAAGCATTGTAGCTAGAGACAAAGCTACTAATGGCCATAACTAAACCATTCCAACTTTCTGGCAATGAGCATAGAAATAATAGGGCCCTAACTTCATCATCAAATTGTAGAAATTATATAACTGATATGTTATTTGTCTAAGATTCACCTGATCATACACTATTTGACTTCATGCACAATACATAATCTATTCCACCATTGATCATCATATGCGGAAATTAAATCAATTGCATGCTCACGTTAAAACCATAAAAATTCACACACATTAATACAGTGATTTATGGGAAAGCTTAAAGCTGAAAACCCCAAAATATCTATATAATATATGTCATAGAGATCATGTAAAAATCATCATATAAAGCTTCTCAGAAGTTCTCAGTACAATCTCCAGTCGCTACACACTAATCAGGTCCGATCTAGCAAATCCCATGCACCGATCTCTGCCACCTGCTAGCCTGCCTCTACTACACAATCCCTGCTGAATATGGGCTCTGAATGAAATCGACTTGGTCCAGCCTTGCTCACGCAATCCTCATTGGCATCTCCATCAATGTGTGGTGCAAACTCATGCATCACTATAGTCACAACTGATAGTCAACCTGCTCTTTCACCTACCTCTCCACTGGTCTCCACTGAAACTGTCCATGCGCTGTAGTTAACTGATGTTTTCTTTAGTTGATTAATGAGTTAATAATTAGTGAATTAATTAATAATCAATTCACACCACTCTCACTAGTGTATCAATCAGTTAGACTAGATACAACTAGCTCAACTGTGTCTAACTAAGTTAAACTGAACACAACTCCACCAACTACCTCAATAACTCCACCAAACTCTGTCACATGAGTTCTAACTGAAGTCTCCATGCAATAGCTCCACTTAACCCTTAGGAATAGCGTAATTCCTTCTGTCAGTTGCTGTGCCACATCTGTGCACTTAACTGAAGTGCTCCAAGAGAATAAGACAATGTTTATAGTCCAAATATTATTAAGAGCTAATAATATTCGACATATCTATTTTTAGACTAGCAATCTAAAAGTAGATTCCGCCCAATATGTTAAAAATAGAAGTCCATCTATTTTTCCAACTTGACCAACCATCCACAAATAGCATCCTGCAACTCATAGAATATGATCGACATGTCTAAAAATAGGCATAGTCTAAAAAGAGACTTGCGCCAAAAATAGCCTGCGGGCCCACTTAGTGAAGGCGACTCTTTTCACTAAGCTCATCATCTTGTTGCAATCTCAACACAAATTTTACCCCTACATAAATTAACTGACTGGTAACCATATTAAATTCATTTAAATGGTCAGCAACATATCTTCATATTAAATAAAAGTTTCATAAGAAATACCTTATTTGAGGCCAAGGTTTTTTCATATAGCTTCGAAAATGTCGTCATTAAACCCTATGTTGTCATTTCATTTCAAATATTGAAGGCTGCTGACGCCTCCAGGCACAACTGTATTGTTCCAAGTGCCTTTCTGTCGAGAATCTCCCATTCTTCATCTTTCATACTCGACGACTTATTTGTTTTTCCGCTCAATGGTAGGTATAGATCTTTTTGATACAGATAATCTTCCATATGTATCTTCCATAGTTGGTAGTTTTTCCCTTTAAATTTCTCTACCCTAAACCTGCCATTTTCCACCATTGCTCCCACTCGAACTAGGAACCCTTTTTTCCTGCGATTTTATCAGCCAAATATACCTTCAGATTTGATACTAGTAAAATTATATATTACAGAGGAATGGAACACATAAAATATGTGGAAACACAAACACATAAATAACATATAAAACAAGAGGGACACAAATATATGTGGTTCACCCAACTTGGGCTACGTCCATGGAAACAACCAATCCTTCCTTTATATTATCCAGCAAAATGAAGAGACACAACCTATGGAAGTTCTGTTGTAATATCCACTACTCTCTCACACAGTCCCCCTTACTATTTCTCGTTGAGATTATACACACAATACACAGTTGCAGTAAAATACCCTCATACAATAGAGAGGGTTACCTTCTAGGGAAAAAAACCCTAAATTAAACATAACTTCTACTGTCAGCTCATATGCCTAATGAACGGCCCAGATTAACTACAAAATTACAATATTTTACAAGGAAATTTTACATCTGATTTTAGCTTCGGGGGCGCTGCCCCCAAAACCTTCCACTACGGGGGGAGGGGGGGGGGGATTTCAGGCTCATAAAATTGTCATTGCCTCCCTGATGGAGATTAAACAACGACAAAATTTTTTTCCCTATTAGGGATAGGGGTCCAATGTGGTGATACATAAATAAGATAATAAGGCTCTGTACCCAACAATTAACCTTTATTCTCTTGAATTCATCTATTGAGTCATATTTTATATCTAAAACTATAGATTTATGGGTGCTAGGAGAGTGATTATAAGTATTTTCGTTTGATGCGGGCAAAGTTTGGATTTTAACTAAGGCTTTTTTATGAGAGTATGAAAAAAACCAAAATCTTCTTGAAAAACATTTAGTAAAAAATCAGGAGGCTGAATTTCATCTTGGTTTTAAGAATCAGGTTAAACTTCTTTTTCCTCACTATTATTAGGAGTTGGATCAAGATCTATTTTCAAAGCATGCAATATTTTTTTTTGTTATCTAGGTAATCCATTCTACAGAGAGAAGCGATCCCTCTAGCTCAATGAGTGGGTCTAGTAATAAATGAGACAAAAGTAATAAAACTCTCCTAGATTAAATCAGAATGATATGAGAAAGGAAGATGGCCTACCTCACTCTTATGTAGACACTTATCAATGTTAATCTCGATCTCTTCACTTCAAATTTCTCTTCTTGCTATCCATTGCACACGAATACCCACAAGAGATATCAAACAACGAAAAACGAAAAAAAAACATAGTATATTGCATTCTAATGTAAACCATATGACATGTTAGTGTCTATGAGTCACCAGTGATCAAATGTACTCTTTCCATGTGATCGATAATGTCTTATGGTCAAATTGTTACATTTTCAAATAAAATTTGACACCTCTATTGGTTTTTAAATGGTCAAGTCATTGTCTAAGTGTGATTTTCACTCTCATGTCATGGTCATTAAAGTCAAATCATATTAGTTTCATGAGCCATTAAGTCACCATAGGTTATTCTTCCTTCATTAATTGCCATTATTTAAAATATCAAAAGGAAGAGTCATGGTGTCATAGGGTTGATCATGAGAATGCCACGAGTTTCATCATTTTTTCATTTAGAGTCATGTCACCATCATTGAAAAGAAGTAAATTTCATGGGAGTTAGTACTTAGGTAATAAAGCACATCATTAAGTCATTTGGTAAAGTACATGATGTCACTCCACTAAACATGCCAAAATTGAGTTTTTTGAGCTATAAAGAAAAATAAAGCTTCCCAAGAGTTCATTTTATCCTTCCAAGTCTTCAAGACCTCATATATTGCATTGAAAAACTTTCCACGACCATCAGAAGTTCAGATTACATCACCAAATTTCTCAATTCATCAGCTTGTTGCGATTTTGTTGTGTTTCTGGCAACTTGTTGCGATTTCGTTTTGTAGACACAAGGAGGGAAAGAATAAGTGCAAACTCCATCTCATTGTTTCAAAAAACTTCAAACAAGTAAGTGGGACCATTACCAATCCTTTCTTCAGTAAATTTATTCACAAAAGTGATAAACTCCTTCTCTAGGTTTTGTTGTTGCGTTTTTGCTGCACTTTTGTGATTTCATGGTTTTTCTTCACTTGATAAGGAAATTTCCTAGTTTCTTGGTCTATACATCCATAATATCCTTCATTAGACACTCCCTACCATTCCCCTCACTTTATTTCACTCATTTAATCAATTTCTCACACAAATCCTAGCTAGTTGCTACACTTCTAGACTAGGACTGTGTTTTCCCTCTTTTGTCCCCTTTCCCTCACTTAAATTCAGAAATTCCACTTTCATTGCGCTCCCAAAACACTTATCTACTTGCCATAATTTTTTCAAAATTTTCTTTCCCTCCATACCCTTCATTTCCTCACTCCAACTTGCTGCTATTTTTCCTTTGTTTTGCAGCTATGTTCCCTTTTCCCATTCTTCCTTGAAACTAGGGTTTCTTGTCAAAAGCAAGATCAAACATGGCAGAGACTAGTGAAAAGATGAAATTCATAGGAGTAAATATCTCAATATATGAGCCTATTCATATGAAGGAGGTCAATGCATCAGATTTTATAAGGAAGTCATTTGAAGAGGTAGGTTTCCTAGGGTTTTGTAAGAAAGTGCAGGAGGTGGGTTATGACCATAAATTAACAAGTTTATTTGCTATCAATTTTAGAAGAGATCATGTCACAATTTTAGGGATAAATTTCACGATGTTAGAAGAGATCATATATTCAGCTACTACAATCCATAATGAAGGAGAGATTTGGTTCAAGGGGATGGATTTAGACATTGAGCACTATAAGCCTTTCTTGAAACTATAGTACAGACACTCCCCTTCTCATATCTTTCCTAGCAGGAAATTGTTGGACAAGTACACCCCCTTGATGAGAAATATCATGAAATAATTCACTTGTGAGGGTAGGTTCAACAAGTTGTATCAATACCACATCAAGTTTTTCATGCATTTTATTTCTCAAAAGTCCCTCAAATTACCTCACTGCCTATTCATAATTTTGGTTAAAATGATAGAGAAGGTGCAGTCAAAGGGAATGGATCATTCAACTAATTTATTTCATCATGCCTTGATAAAAACAATAGTCCTCCACTAGCTGGCACAGATCAACATGCCATGGGAGACCTTCTTGGAGGCAGCTACTCTTCTGCCTACCTCAAATTATCCAAAGAGTCAGAGCACTCCCTTAGCATTATCTAGCACACAAGAAGTTGGCTCATCAAACAAGCCATCAGTGACAAAGACACAACCTAAAGCAGAAATTTCAAAGACCTATATGAGAGGTAAGAGGTTTATGATTTCCAGAAAAAGTAGATATGTCTAGACCTAAAACTAGATCTCAAGCTAGAAGGCTATCCGAGGAATTTGTCAATGAATAAGTGTAGGTTGAATATATAAGAGACAAATCACCCAGATATAGAAATGATGCACCTTTGTAGCATGAGGAAGAGATACCTCCTGAAATTGAAATGGAATACCTAGAAGAAGAACACCATGAAGACAAGGCATCATAAGACATCATCAAGGAAAAATAGCCACAAATTAGGGAGCTCAAATATTATCTTGCCAAAGCCAATTTCATGGTGGCTTTGTTGCAACAAGAAAATAGGCAACTGAAACTAAACCTACTGTTGCAAAGCAAACCACAAGGGGACCATCCATCATCCAGCAAGGAATATGTTGTGGTAGAAAAGGACAAGGGAAAATCCATAATTGATGTGGAGGAATTAGAAGAGAATTACATTCTTATGCAACATAGGAGGCCTAAAATTAGAGCAATGGAAAGAAAGGAAAAACATGAAAAAGAGCCATCTCCTCCTCAAGCATACGAAGACATCAATGACATCATAGCTGCTCAAGTTGCAGAAGACAAGTAATACAAGCTTGGTGTAGTAAATAAACACCTAGAGAAGCTATTGAAGAAGGAAAATAGAGACACTGCCATACAGAGGCACATGGCAAGGCGCTACTACTCTAGAAACACTATTTGCAAAATCATGGTTAAGAACATGAGGAAGAAACTCAAAAGGACCCTAAGGAAGCTTAATAAGAAATATAACCTTGATATATTGGCTGATAAATCCTTATTTTCTTGAAGGAATGATAGAAAGATGGAAAAGGAAAGAAATTTTGGCAAAATTTTGAAATTTTTTGAGTTTTTGTCACACAGGTAAAACTAGTGCACAAAAACGCAGCGAGTGCTCACTGCACTTTTTCCTAGAGGCTTAAAATGAAGATTAGAAAGTATGTGGATATGGATAATGATGTGAGGATAACATAAAAGTACATTAGGAAGTTTGAAATTTTATATATTTTCAGAAAATGACAAAATAGTGCCCATTTTTTACCTTTTTGCAACTATTTCAAACCACTCGCTGCGTCTTTGGGACAACTTGACTTCAAGGGAACTTTTCAGAGGTTTCGAGCAATTTTTTTCTAATGATCGATGATTCCATGGTGTAATATAAATTCCCAGATTTCTGACCATACCTTTTTTAGCCAAAAAATCATCTGAGAAGGCCTCTAAATCATCCTCCAAATTTGTGTTGCGCTTCTACTGCACTTTTGTTGTGTTTATGAGAAATTTTTCTTTGTTTATGGGTTTGAAGGTTTTATTTGACACGTGGAGGTAAAAAAAGTTGATGTAACATATGGTTCATGAGTTTTTTGATGCTTAATAGGCCTATTTAGGGTCATATTTGTAAAATAATATTATGTTTAATGACTTGAGAGAAAAACTCAACTTGTTAGCTCAAAAAGGGGAAAGATGTTTCTAACTTCCCTAGGATTAGGCTAGAGTCATTAGGTGCATTAATTAGTTTCTTTGATCAAGATTCGACCCCTAGAGGTGAAATCTTGTTTTATTTTTCTATATTTACTCAGAATTAAGTGATTGAGAGCATTGGATATCTGAAGTTCATACTCTTTTGGCACTAGTGTATTTGACAATTTGTAGAAGAAATTTACAGGTAGTTACAGATATTGTTATGGGATTCTTGTGATGTGGTTAGTGACAATGTTTTTCTCTATTTTTCTTATGCATCTAACAATCAATTTGTTAAAGCATCCATCTAATTTCCTCCTATGCTTTATCTTTTAAATTTTAAAACATAAATCATTATTTTATGCTCTGTTTTTTTGTAAGATAAGCATCTAAGTGTTTCATCCTCTGAAATAAGTTAATTCATTATGCTCAATTAACTTCTTATATTTTTTCCTCCTTACCACACTATAATGAAAAACCAATTATGTCATTGAATCAAATCAACCTTGCCTCATACTATGTCTGCGACTGATCTTTTTGGGATATCTTGCGTAGTTTCCAAACCTAGTGTTTCTTTGTCCATCAAACTCTAATAAAACCCTAAATCAAAAACCCTACTGAGCTTATAACTAGCCTAAAATCATTATTCTCCAATAATTTCCATCGATTGTGAGCTTGATATAGAGAGCATCCTCTCTGATTTGGTAGGGCTAGCTACCAAGTCAAAAGTTTGGTGTGTGGTTACCTCTTTGGTTTTCTTTCTCAACCTTGGGAAACTAAGGAGCCCTAACATTTTGGCGTCATTTTCAGGGATGTGAAAGGTCACATTTTCCCTAGGTGTGAACGACAAGGACTAGATCCGATTGTTGATGGTGGAAAATGGTCAGACACAGGAAGACTAAAATCATTCACCTAACGACTCCAACCTGATTCAAAGACTCCACTGGAAGAAGGATCCATAAATCAGGGTTTTATTGGTGATTCCATTAGCATAATATCAATAGCCTAAAGTATGCCTTAGTTCATCTATTGTTCTTAAAATGGATTCAATTTCTAGAAGGTATGCTCCTATGAATCTTGTTCACATTCCTGGTTTTCCAAATCGAGTGCCTTGCATATATTGGAAAATTTATTTGCCCAAATTCATAGATGGAAACAAGGATGGGGCCATTCTACATCTAATAAATTTTCATTGGCATATACATAAGCTTGGGATTAGGTTTCATGAGGGTTTTTTGATGAAAATGTTTATGCCTACCCTAGAAGGGAAAGCAAGATCATGGTATGAAGGGTTGAAGCCAGGTAGCTTATTCTCTCTTAAATATTTCTACAGAACATTCTTTGATTTTTACGAAAAATCTCATCATTCATTCTTGCTGTTCAAAGGTTGTTGTGAATGCTGTGAAGATTTCATTAAATTCCTTGAAGAGGCTTTTTGTGATGAAGGGTGTCTGGATTATGACATCATAGAAGCCCTTTATGAATTTATTTCCCAACAGAAAATAACAGAGATTAGTTTCCTTGATACAAAGGATCATTCACAACACACATCAAATCCTTGTTCACTTGAAAATGAAACAAATTTGCATCCTAATATTCAGTTTATATCCCATGAAGTTAACAAATATTTGTAGCATTGTCAATCTTTATCCAGTCAAAAGTATGAGGATAATAATTCAAGTTGTTTTTTATCTTATTAATTTTCTGATATTTTGTATCAGGAAGAAATTGGTCCAAGTCAAATTTATAAAATTGCATTTATGGAAAACTTAAGCTGTGAACCATCTTATGGCAATGATCATCTACTTTTGCAAGGAGATAACAAACAAGAAGTTGTTTTCCTTGATCCTTGTGACTATCAAATTGATATTCTTCCTGTTGAAGTACACGAGGAACCAAAAACACTAGAAGCACATTGATGCAGGGATTCTACAATAAAACAGATCCTTGCGCATAATAGAATGTGTGTTTCCATAACATGGAATCCTCATCTAATTCTTCATTAAAACCACATTTGATTCAGCCCAAAATATACAAAAAGAAAAGAGAGCCAACACAAAAAAATACTGGCATATAATAATAACAAGAAAATTACATATTCAAACCAATTGCCTGAATATTACATTTGTGGGCCTCTCAGCTATCAGTCTTTTTCAAAAACTCTCACAACATTTCTTTCTATCTCCCTCTCTCCTATTCCATTCTCTGTGTCCTCCTATCCTCACACAAACCTCTTATTTATACATAACTGTGGATTAATTCCAATCCATGATTTCCTCCACAACTATCTCAACCAAACTCTAAAATATATTTATCCCTTTTTTGACTCAACTAAGTTCCATTTAAGGAATTTATAATCCCTCAAATATCTATCCAACTAAATTACACTCATATTCTCAATTAATTAAGAGAATATTTATAATAATCCTCACACTCATATTTTTCTCTCAATTTATTTTATAAAATGTACATAATTTATAAAATAATTAAAAAAACATCACCCCCTAAATCAGACAAATAAATAATGAAAATTAAGCTCGATGCTCCTGCATCAAACTCCCCATGTAGAGAAGTTTCCATAGACTCATGTCTATGAGGTCTGTCACTTTTATGTAATAATGCGACAGCCACAAGCCTCCATGATTTGCTCACTCCAGGATTCCAAACTCTGTTTTGCCACTAGTCTTTTAAAGTATCAACTCCATTGAATTTCCAGAATAGTACTTCCAGAATACTATTGAATGTAACTCTCTCTTTTCCATACCACATCATCTTTATTTCAAGAATTATAGAATTGTATAGAATTACTGATACCCATTCTTTTGGTCTCCAACCTCTGAAAGAATCTCAAACTGGCTGTACGTCAGCATCACTCATTCTATCAACCAGATTCCATCGACCTCTCCAAAAATTTATTTCGCCAATTCCTCAGAGTAATTCCTCTTTGTTTGATTCTTCCGCCTCCAATTGCGGTGAACATTCAACTTATGAAATCATGAATAATCAAGAAATTCTCCTTAATCACAACTATACTCATTTATTGCTCCTATAGTAACAAATTTCTCATCCAGTGCTGTACCTGCATTCATCAACAAACTATTAGTTTAAAAATACAGGACCTTTCAGCCTCTTTTGATGCTTCAAGTACCAATCTCCCATCATAGACTTTCTGGATTTTAGTAGATCTTGTTTTGAATTGCTGGCTGCTTTCATCTTTATCTTGTTGGTTCAAGACTTATGTTTCCTTTATGTCTCTAAGGACATAACTTTCTTGCTGCTCCTGATCTTTCATCTCATCTCCAAATACTTTCTGCTCAATTCCTCTGATTTCAACATTTATTAATGTTGCCTTCTATACCTAAATCCACATTATTATTTAGAGAGTTAAAACATTCACTTAACCCTATAAACGTTAGAAAAATTTCATCCTTATCATGCATGGTAATGTCAATCTCTTCTATATCAGGTTCTGCAAGTTTTACTTCTCCCTCAGGTTCCTTGAGCCATCTTTACAAGAATTCTATTTCCATGTGAAATCTTTCCATCATTTCATCACAACCTTCATTCTTAGTTTCATTCTTCTTATGGAAATCCTCCTGAGTTATCTTGTTTTCTGTATCATCACATTGCAAATTATGTCATCAATTTATTTAGACAAATTCATTTGTTTACCTCCTTGGAATATCACTACGACATTTTCATTATGCCTCTGCTCCATAACAACTTCAACTGATTGTCTTACACCAAGCAGGAATTTATTTATGAATTCTTTCTGCTACAACAAATCAATACCTTCCTCCTCTGAAAGGAATTCTCCATCATACTTCACCTCAAGAGTTTCATTCATCTCTGTGACAGTTTCACCAGACTGTCCATCATCTTCTACACATCTTGAAAACATACACAAACTATGAGACTTAAAAATACAAGGCTTCATAGCCTCATATGCTTCTCTTGTCAACATATCTTCCAATTCTTCTGAACTATTCCAATAGTCCATGAAATCTTTCTCATTGATATCTTCACCCATAATTTCACCCTATTCTAGGCCACAAATGGAAACTTCCATTTTCAACTCAGCCTCTCTGAGTTCTTCACATCTTAATTGCACACTCATCATATGCTCGAGCTTCCTCAACTCTTCTATCAAATGTGTGTTTACCTGTTGTTCCCTCTTTGCGTGTAGTCCCTGCCATTTCACTTTCTTCCTCATGTTCCAACCATGTCTCTGGTATTTATTATTTTTCTGCAACAATTCCATCAATAACTCAAGGTGAATTTCTATCTCAGCTTTCTCCCTCTCATACTCTTCATCAGTCAACTGCTTACATATGCCATTTGCCTTGGAATTTTCCTTCTTCTTCCTTCTGTTATGGTCTTTCTCAGAACTTCTGAAATGACTATCAACAGTCATCTTCTCCTCCTTTGTGAACTTCATCTGTTCACGTGTGGATTTAATTTAATCCCCTTTTCATCAAGCCTTCATACTTGCTATCCAACAATTCAACTCTCTGTCGACGCTTGGTATCTTTCAGTTCTATGTGTTGGAATAATTTCTGGGCAACTCTCTTGCTCCTCTTTGTTGTAAAAAAACAACTACAGTAATCCTTGCATTACAATGACCAAACTCTTTGGGTGTCAGGCTCCACTGATCATGCACCCAATCACATTCAAACCTTTGACTTGACTTACGACTCTTTGACTCCAGACTTGACATCAACTCTTCATCTTGGATGAAAAATACACCCTCTTGTACAATAACTCAATGGTTTAACTTGACTCAAGCTATCCAAATTTTCATTTGACCTTAACATCTGATTTGACTTCAAGGCTTGACCCAATAATTACAATAGTGGATATTTTGACTCTAATTCAAGTTATACAACATACCAATGAACATCCACCCTTAATTCATTTTCATGATGTAAAATAATCACTCTCTCTCATACTCCATTCTTATGAAAATATCCTCAGTCTCCCATTATCACTTCACATGATACTGGAGCCTTTAAATCGAAATGAAATCCACTTTTCGTAAGATTTATTTTATGGTGAAAATAAATAAACCATTTAATTTTCAACATTCAAAAATGCATTTTTGAAATGAAGTATCATATCTTATGTTCCCTTCAAGGTTATTTAATAAACCTCCTCTTCACAATTTCTACTCTCCAGATTTCATTCTTCTGTGTCGTTCTTATCACTGTGAATGTTTGCATGCCCTTCTACCATAACCTCTTCAACATACTCGTCATCTTAGCGCAGACATTTTTCCTACACTTCCATGCACCATACAACTGCACATTATAAATTGTACATCAATTCACATCTCTTCACCTGTGTACAGAGAACAAGCTATTCATGTTTTCAACCTCTTTGATGAATAATGTACAAGTCGTACATTGTGCCCACCCTGAACAACACCTCCTTAGGTTCCGCCACATGATGGTAAAAACAAGGATTCTACAACATCGAGCAATTGTGGTTTGTTTGTGTTTTCAATCTTAAAACACAAAACAAAAGAATTCTCCCATTTCCAAATACAAGCCTTAGTCCAAAATGACGAAGCCAAAACTGCGAAGAACCCACACTATGCATAATAAACCATATCATATATTATAAAAATGTGTGTTTCTCTTTATATCACCCAGGATAGCGCATTCTCCTTTTCCATCCATTTAAGCGGAACTTATTTTCCTTTAAAAATATTGTTGTGATAAAACCTCATACATCCGCATTTAAAACATTTTCACTTTAATTCTGATTATGGTTTGATTAGCATGTTGACATATATATAAATCATTCCCGCAAAAATACTTATCTATAATTTCAATTTTGGTTAATAAAACCAAAAATGTCAACATATAATATGCTCGGTCCCACAATTTTACTTAACATACCTTTGCCCGACATTTATGGAAGCATCCTTTCAACGGTTATCGACCATACCACAGCTATCACACTTCAATGATGATCTATGCGTATATCCAATGGATATCACATCTCATCATGTACGATATATAAGATTATTATTTCATGCGAAATAAGTGGTTTTTAATTGCCACGCGTTGGCTTCTAGACGCTATCGTGTTCTCTCCAGTGATTACCGCTTACCATTCTCAACCGGTGCGATAAACCCTAGGTGGTTTTCAAACCCATATTCACTGTTCCATTGCCTTTGACTCATAATTCCACTGTGCCACTCCGATTCATGTTTTTCTGTCTTAATCCACAGCCTTCTCTATGTTAATGTGGATTTGATTTTGCAAATAAATTTCAACTCACGGTTTTTATCAAACCCATTTCACCATTCCACTTTGCCATTAAATTCTAGTTCCAAGCTTCTGATTATAAAAAATGAGCATGTAAGCTGCTCCTCAATCAAGTCTTCAACACTCAGACCCTCCATCTCGATCATCACTAGTTGCTCAATGAGACAGGAACCTCGACCAATTTTTCGACGTTGCTTGAAGGTTTGCTAGACACTTGCTACCGTTTTCTAGCCACATCACAATCAGCGCTCATTATAGATATCAAACCATGGGAAACACACAATCAAGTTCTCACAACCATGGCTCAGTCCTGTAATCTTCTAACATAAATCTGGCTACCACTAAACAAACTGAGTGCATGAATTATTCACAATGTCTTCATCGCTTGAATAAAAAAAATACCAAATTAAAAATTCAGACATACACCATTTGATTTTCTCTAGACCTCAAATGAATTTGCAAACACCGTAGCAGGGACTATAGGATGGAGTAGAATGATCTTCTCATAGCATGAAGTCATTGGCTCTAGAGGTTGCTGTCAACAGCTTAGCGCTCAAATTCCAGTCAATGGTCAACAGGAAGACAACACATATTCAATAAAATTTCGTACTGAGGATCATATCCTCGCACATACATCCAATTACATAGCAACTGCTCTCGAAACATCAGTGAAATGAAAAATGAAAAGTAGGCTGATTAATTTTACTGTATACACCATTGCGGCCAAGGAATGGCTCGAACCTACAAAATTTATGAAAATCGTAACTTTGGCTCAATCATGCACCTCGCTTGCATCCCAAAAATCTTCATGAAATACCAACTGTTGATATTTTTAAAATTCCTTTTTGAAGCACTAATTTTTTCACTGGAATTTCAGATCTAGGTTGTTGATCAAACCCTCGACACTCCACAATTATATCGCTTATATATCACCTCTCTGCAACATCCAATTCCATAAGCAAACTGATAAAAAATTTCACACACCCAGAAAGCGCCATTTTCCACACACCACTTAGAATTGCACTCCCCTTTTGAATCCGTAGCTACACCACTCGACTCAACAATAGGTGGATAGACACACACAGCTTGCAAGAACCTCCGAGACCTCCGATCGCACCACGCCAGGCATGGATCTTTGGCTTTGGTACCAAATGATGTAGGTGTTAATATAGGTTTTCAATATGGCAATAGGATGCTAGATGATGATCAAAGACTACATGAAGACATATATCAGTATGGCACGGTAACCTTATGATGAATGAAGTTATGATGAAGAATCAAAGAAGCCCAAGACACTCTGCCCTACCCCCATCTCTGCACTAATACATGACTAGTCACATTGAAAATAATTTTTCACTACCTTGAAGGCAAAATTTCTCTATGAAACCTTCACCATCATCTAGAACATAATTTTCCCTTTCCAATGAGCTATTACTTGGCCTGAAACTCCAAGTATTCTAGGAGAAATTCATTTTTGAATATTATATATCCTATTTTTGACATATAGCTGACCTATACCCTATCCCTAATGTCGGCCTTCCTCCAAGGGACACGTCCCCTCATTTCACATCATAATGCATATAAATAAGACCTTAGATCTCATTTATTTTCAAGGAAATTCAATGAAAATCCACAGCACAGAAGATCACAGTTCACAACTCGTGAACTTAAATACACCAAAGAGAAGGAGCCAAGGAAAAAGGGTTACAGGTGGTTCTGGAAACTTTGATTTGGGAATAATTTTGATTTTCGGACTTCTATCACAACACCTTGATTCAATACCACAAAACCTTCGGACCAACACAAGGATATAAGGTCTTGCAACCTTCAAAAGAGATCCTTGTGATAGGTAGCTACAAATTGGACTATCCCACACTTCATCTCAGAACTCGGACACCTTTAGCACCTCAGAATTGTGTCACAGTTGGGAACTCAGTCACTTACAACATATCTGTAGTATATTCTCTGTGGACAGGTTCATTATCTCTGTGCCTCAAACCAACAGACAACTCAAGATTTCGGCTATTTATGTAGACACCTTCAGTTCAAGCTACAGTTATCACCACATGCATCACAAAACCACAGATTATTAATATAACCTCGGACCTGGTACAGTGGCTTGATTGGAGTTAATTTTGGTGCAAAATTATAGTCTTAAAACTCGGTATAGCAGTCTCGGTGAAGTTTTTGATCTGTGGAGTGTTTACACCTTTAGGACTCTACATGTTGTAGCCTCAGATCTGTGTGATGTATAAGAAGATTTGGATGTTGGGACAGTGATGAAATCGATGGCATAACTTTGAATAGTGAAGTAACAATCAATGATGCATTAAGTGTTATGAAGCTATAGGACATGTGAAGCGTTGAACAGTGTAGAACCTTGTGAAGATATTTAAGTAACCAAGTAAGTACATTACTCATTTTATCAAGACTAAAGGATTGGTGTCCTAGAGGTTGGAGCCTCTAAAAGTCAAGGTTGGTGCCTTGAGAAGATAGGGTCAAAGCCCTAGAGGTCGGAGCCTCATCAAATTCCAAGTTGGTGCTTGGCAAACAGGTTGGTGCATGTTTCATTAAAAGGGTTGGTGCCCTTCTCTCATCTATTGTATACTATTATTGAAAAGGGATTGAAGTTCTCTTTAATTATTAATATAATTATTATATATATCTCTCTGTCTTTAATTGTGAAGAATTTAACTGGAAATAATTAACAATTGAAAAGAAATATTGATTCACCCCCCTCTCAGTATTTCCAACAATAGGGATTCTGCAATAAAACAGATCCTTGCGCATAATAGAGTGTGTGTTTCCTTAACATGGAATCCTCATCTAATTCTTCATTAAAACCAAATTTGATTCAGCCCAAAATATACATAAAGAAAAGAGAGCCAACACAAACAAATACTGGCATATAATAATAACAAGAAAATTACAGATTCAAACCAATTTCCCGAATATTACATTTGTGGGCCTCTTGGCTCTCGGCCTTTTTCAAAAACTCTCACACCATTTCTCTCTATCTCCCTCTCTCCTATTCCATTCTCTGTGTCCTCCTATCCTCACACAAACCTCTTATTTATACATAATTGTGGATTAATTCCAATCCATGATTGCCTCCACAACTATCTCAACCAAACTCTAAAATAGATTTATCCCTTTTTTGACTCAACTAAGTTCCATTTAAGGAATTTCTAATCCCTCAAATATCTATCCAACTCAATTCCACTCATATTCTAAATTAATTAAGAGAATATTTACAATAATCCTCACACTCAGATTTTTCTCTCAATTTATTTTATAAAATGTACATAATTTATAAAATAATTAAAAAAACATCACCCCCTAAATCACACAAATAAATAATGAAAATTAAGCTCGATGCTCCTACATCACACATGAGGAATAGAATATACTTGAAGTGGTTTTTTCATTTAAAGTATTCCATGAGCATCCAAAACCTTGTCTTTTAGATGAGAGGAATGAAGATTTGAACATCTAGATTGATGGTTTTTCATTTAAAAATCTTTATGAAGTTTGTAGTAAAAAGCCTAAAGATATTGAACAACAAGAATATGTCCTCTATGTTTTGGAAGATCCATTTACAAATCTATTGAAATCATCAGTGGAGATCATGTTTCTTTTCTTCGCCAACCCAGAGATTGGGTTTAGTTTTCAGTTGGGGTTGTCATTACCACAACACTTTTCCTTTGAGGAAAGTAGGAGGAGCAAGAAATCAGATAGCCATTTGCTTTCATGGTTGCAATATATCTTCAACTTCACTTGATCAGATCACTTATGGATCAGTTAGAGCAGGTAAGGTGTGATGAATAATCTCAACATTCTAAGCATATTTTTCAGTGTCAGTTTCCAGTATAGTTTGCAGTTGACGATGTACATTGCATTTTCAGTTTGTTTTGAGTCGATTTGAGGATTACAACTGCATTGAATCCATTGCTCAATAAACAATGTGACATGGTCTACGATGTTCTTGACACCTCATAAAGGAGTTTCCATCCCCAGCTAGAGCTAATATTAGTGTTTATGAGTCACCAGTGATCAAATGTACTCTTTCCATGTGATTGATAAGGTCATATGGTCATTTTTTTACATTTTCAAATAAAATTTGATACCTCTCTTGGTTGTTAAATGGTCAATTCATTGTCTAAGTGTGATTTTTACTCTCATGTCATGGTCATCAAAGTCAAATCATATCAGTGTCATGATTCATTAAGTCACCATAGGTTATTCTTCCTTCATTAAGTGTCATTATTTAAAATATGAAAAGGAAGAGTCATGGAGTCATACGGTTGATCATGAGAATGTCATGAGTGTCATCATTTTTCCATTTAGATTCATGTCACCATCATTCAAAACAAGTAAATTTCATGGGAGTTAGTACTTAAGGAATAAATCACATTATTAAGTCATTTGGAAAAGTACATGATGTCACTCCACTAAACATGCCAAAATTGAGTTTTTTGAGCTATAAAGAGAAATAAAGTTTCCCAAGAGTTCATTTTATCCTTCCAAGTCTTCAATAGCTCATGTATTGCATTTTAAAACTTTCCAGAACCATCATAAGTTCAGATTACATCGCCAAATTTCTCAATTCATCATCTTGCTATGATTTTGCTGCGTTTCTAGCAACTTGCTGTGCTTTTGTTTTGGAGACATAAAGAGGAAAAAAATAGGTGAAAACTGCATCTCATTGTTTCAAACAGATTCAAACAAGTAAGTGGGACCATTACCAATCCTTGCTTCAGTCAATTTCTTCACAAAATTGATAAACTCCTTCATTAGGTTTTGTTGCTGCGTTTTTGCTGCACTTTTGTGATTTCGTGGTTTTGTTCACTTGATAAGGAAATTTCCTAGTTTCATGGCCTACACATCCATAATATCCTTCATTAGACACTCCCTACCATTCCCCTCAATTTATTTCACTCATTTCATCAATTTCTCACACAAACCCTAGCTAGTTCTTGCACTTCTAGACTAGAACTATGTTTTCCCTCTTTATATCCCCTTTCCCTCACTCAAATTCAAAAATTCCTCTTTCATTGTGCTCCCAAAACACTTCTCTACTCCCCATAATTTTTTCATAATTTTTCTTTCCCTCCATACCCTTCATTTCCTCACTCCAACTTTTTGCACTTTTCCCCGTGTTTTGCAACTAAGTTCCCTTTGCCCATTATTCCTTGAAACTAGGATTCATTGTAAAAAGCAAGATAAAACATGGAAGAGACCAGTCAAAAGATGAAATTGAGAGGAGGAAAGATCTCAATATATGAGCCTATTCATACGAAGGAGGTCAATGCATGAAATTTTATAAGGAAATCATTTGAAGAGGTAGGTCACTTAGGGTTTGGTAAGAAAGTGCAGAAGGTGGGTTATAACCATGAATTAACAATTTTATTTACTATCAATTTTAGAAGAGATCATGTCACAATTGGAGGGGTAAATTTCATGGTAGCAGCAGAGATCATATCTTCAGCTACTACAATCCCTAATGAAGGATAAATTTGGTTCAAGCGGATGGATTTAGACATTGACCACTGTAAGTATTTCTTGAAACCACAGTACAAAGACTCCCCTTCTCATATATTTCCTAGAAGGAAATTTTTGGACAAGTACACCACCTTGATGAGAACTATCATGAAATACTTCACTTGCGAGGGAAGGTTCAACAGGTTGTATCAATACTACATCAGGTTTTTGATGCATTTTATTTCTTAAAAGCCCCTCAACTTACCTCATTACCTATTCAAAATTTTGGTTAAAATGATAGAGAAGGTGCAGTCAAATGGAAAGTATCATTCATGTAGTTTATTTAATCATGCCTTGATCAAACAAATAGTCCTCCACTAGTTGGCACATATCAACATGCCATGGGAGACATTTTTCGAGGAAAATACTTTTATGTCTACGTCAAATTAGCCAAAGAATCAGAGCACTCCCTTAGCATCATCTAGCCCACAAGAAGTTCACTCATCAAACAAGCCATCAGTAACAAAGATACAACCTAAAGCATAAATTTCAAAGACCTATACCAGAGGTAAGAGGTTGATGTTTACCCCTGAAAAAGCAGAGACGTCTAGACCTAGAACTATATCTCAATCTAGAAGGATATCCAAGGAAGTTGTCAATGAAGAAATGCAGGTTGAAGATATAAGAGAAAAATCACCTAGAGATAGAAATGATGCACCTTTGCAACATGAGGAAGATATACCTCTTGAAATTGAAATGGTAGACCTAGAAGAAGAAAACCATGAAGAAACGGCATCAAAAGACATAATTAAGGAAAAAGAGGCACATATTAGGGAGTTAAAATATGATCTTGCCAAAGCCAATTTCATTGTGGCTTTCTTGAAACAAGAAAATAGGTAGCTGAAACTAAACCTACTATTGGAAAGCAAACCACAAGAGGACCATCCATCATCCATCAAGGAAGATGTTGTGGTAGAAAAGGACAAGGGAAAATCCATAACTGATGTGGATAAATGAGAAGAGAAGGACACTCAGATGTAACATAGGAGGCATAAAATTAGAGCAATGGAAAGAAAGGAAAAACATGAAAAGAGCCATCTCCTCCTCAAGCCCAAGAAGACATCAATGACACCATAGCTTCTCATGTTGAATAAGATAGGGAATAATGACTTAGGGTAGTAAATGGACACCTAGAGAAGCCACTGAAGAAGGAAAAAAAAGACTCTGCTATACAGAGGCACATGGCAAGGCGTTTCTACACTAGAAACATTATTTGCAAAATCAGGGTTAAGAACATGAAGAAGAAAATCAAAAGGACCCTAAGGAAGCTTAAGAAGAAATATAACCTTGATTTCTTGGCTGATGCATCCTTAGTTTCTTGAAGGCATGACAGAAATATGGAAAAGGAAAGAAATTTTGGCAAAATTTTGAAAGTTTTTGAGTTTTTGTCACACAGGTAAAGCTAGTGCACAGAAACGCAACGAGTGCTCGCTGCACATTTTCCCAGAGGCTTTAAATGGAGATTGGAAAGCATGTGGAGATGGATAATGATGTGAGGATAATATAAAAGTACTTTGAGAAGCTTGAAAGTTTATATATTTTCATAAAATGACAAAATAGTACCCAATTTTTACCTTTCTGCCACTATTTCAGACCATTCGCTATGTTTCTAGGACAACTTGATTTGAAGAAATATTTTCAGAGGTTTGGAGAAGTGTTTTCTAGTGCTTGATGATTCCATGGTGTATTAGAAATTCCCAAATTTCCAACCATACATTTTTAAGCCTAAAAACCATCCGGTAAGGCCTTCAAATCATCCTCCAAAGTTGTGTTGTGCTTTTGTTGCGCTTTTTCTTCGTTTCTTAAAAATTTTGTTCCATTTCTGGGTTTTAAAGTTTTTCTTGACCTCTGGAAGTCAAAGGTCAAAATGGTCGATGTAACAAATGTCTCATGATTTTTTTTATTATTATTTATTTATTTATTATTATTATTATTATTATGGTTAATAGGCCTATTTACCATCATCTTTGTAAAAGAATCTTATGTGTAATGACTTGAGAGAAAAACTGAACTTGTTAGCTAAAAAAGGGGAAAGTTGTTTCTAAATTCCCTAGGATTAGGCTATGAGTCATTAGGTGCATTAATAAGTTGCTTTGGATCAGGATTCGACCCCTAGAGGTGGAATATTATTTTATTTTTCTCTATGTACTCACAATTATGTCATTGAGAGGGTTGGATATTGTTGAAAAGTCAACAAGAAATGTGTGTCTAATTTAATTTTCCCTTAATTAAATTGGACAATGAATTGTAATCTTATCGCATAATCACTTGAAATATTTAACTAAGTGAGATAAACTTAGTTAGCTCATGGAATTTGAGTTGAGGGTGATTGGTGAGGCATGCAGAGTGATTCTATTTGTTTTAGAGTCCAAGTTGTAGTTAGTGTATTAGTTTAATGCATGAGAAATCAGTTAACTCAATTAATTAGGTTAAAATCAGTTTAACTAGTTGTAACTGATTGTTGCACTAGTGAGAAGTCAAGTGAATTAAATCAGATTTAATTCACATGCAGTGATCTGTCAAGTAATTGATGATTTACTATTAATAGTTGCATGCATGTCAATTCTGATGAAGACCCATTTGAGACAAAGGTTAAAGGGATGTTAACTATTAGTTGTATTATTCGCAAATTGCTTTCATGCAATAATACACCCATAGGACTGCCCATGATCATTGCACAATTTTGGAAGGCTGAAATTCCTAAAGAATAGGGATTTAATTCTACAGGAATTGCGCAAGCAAGGCAGGATGAGTAGAGGTAGGAAATTGGCTAAGTGTTGGTCGATTTTTTCGGGATCAGTGTGAGACAGTTGGTAGAGTGCAATAAAATTTTGTGAGAAGAGTGCATTATATTGTTTCATGCTTTCTTGGTTGAATATACAATAGAATATAAAGGGGTTTTGAGCATCAATATTTCCTTGGGAAAAATATCTGCGTTGTGGTTTGTTTTTCTTCTTTCTTTTACTTGGTGTGATTGTGTGATTGTTTTTATTTTCCACAATTAATTTGTAGAAGGATTTAGTATCTTGCTTTATCATATCACATGATCAAATTGAATCCATTGGTATAAATATTGTTTGTATAATTTCTACATGGCATCAGAGCGCAGGAAATCACTATAGTGGAGAATAAATTGAGTTTGTGTTGAACAACATTCAAATTTGAAAAAATATTCTTTGGTGCGACAGGCGGATCAAGATGGCTTTCAATGGCTTAAGATTGGAATATGCACTCGAGGGTAGTTCTAATTATATTGCATCGAAAGATAGAATGGAGGCAGTTTTGGAGGATAATAAGTTGAAAGAATTCATTGATAATGATATTCTCAAGTCCGCAACAGCATACATCACTCTTCTTGATGCTTGAAAAAATAAGGTTGCAAAGGCGAGGAGGATCTTATTAGAGTGAGTTTGAGACCACATTGTCTCGAGTCTCCATGGAAAAGAGACTCCATATGCAATATGGAAGGCTTTGACATATCTGTTTTAGAGTAGCAGTGACTGTTATGAATATAATTCATAACAAATATAATAAATATTTTTTGGTTGCCTTCAGCTGTTACATGTAGTGCCTCGAAATCGCTGCCGCTCAACGTCTTCATCAATGACAATGGACGATTTCAACAAAAAGTTGATCGATCTTGAGAGTAAAATCAATAATAATTCCGATAAATTCACTAAAAAATTAATCAATCTATAGGACAAGGTTACAGGAGATTCTGACAACATCAAAAAAATTCAAGACACAATAGATCGGATAGAAAGACAAATTTGGCTAAATCATAGCAAGGCCACAAAAAATCATAACAAAGCAATGCAGAAGATAAATGCCATTTGGGACAAGATATATCTGACTCAAGAACCAATATTTCCGAATATTGGACATAGTTAATAGAACAATTCAGCCGATTCAGGAAATTCAGAAGATCTTGATGAGAATGATATAGACAAAGATGATCTCAACAACTATTGTGACATGAATGACAATCAAAGTGGGTATATGAAAATTGATGAGGAAGTAAAAAAAATTAATGTTCCTGGAAAAAAGATTGAGCCAGTAATTAATACTGTTGCAATTCACCAGACTCTAGGAAGATACATTCTGAAATCAGGTGTGGAGAAATAAGGATCTGCAAAGCTCTCACCTAGTAGAGGAAGCTCTCTTGAAGGATCATTTTCAAACAAGGAGAACCAAATGATGAGCAACAGATGCCCTCAACCCCAAAACAATATTCAGATTTAAACATTTTTCAAGAAATAGATGGCCATCTGCACGAGTCTCCAGATGTGATTGTGAATCACAAGAAGGCAATTAATAGTGATGCAAGTGGTTCCAAAACTTCCAGTGACAATGGAAGTTTGAAGAGATTAAAACTCAACATTAATAATACCGGTGTGTTCTCCAAGATAACAATAAACATTGAATTCCAAGACATTATCAAACTGTCAAATTTCATTGAATCGTCCTCAACTTCTGCAGCTGAAACTCTATTCGATTTGTATGCCATTATTGTTCACATTAGTGAATCGACCAACAGTAGGCATTATGTTGCTTATATAAAAAATGGAAATGTTGACTCGTATGAGTGTGATGATGGGCGAGTTAAAAGGGTCACCTTAGAATTTGTGTTAAATCATAATGCGTATATCCTTTTCTACGTTTGTCGAACTGAGGATGAGGGGTATTAGACTGTCACTAAAAAGAAGAAAGCGGAAAAATTTAACTTGGCTCTTAAAGAAGATATTCATGTGCAAAGCACCTTGGTCTCTCAGCAGCCTCTTGACAAAGGAAGATATGTTGCTCGGCAGTGTTATAACAATATAGTAAGCAACGACCCTTGTACTGTTACACAAATACAGTCATGTTTTCAGGCTCATCATTAGCCTCAGCGTCAGGGTTAGACCCAAAAATAATTTTCAACTCCCCATTTCATCCACCGACACTCCTTCGTCCATCTATTAACCATCGATGCTTGCCACCTGTCATTCGATCGTTCCTTCTTGTGGTTATTTCATGGTCAAGCCACCATACAACACATCTCCGGTCTTTTGCCACGGTGTAACGCAGGGTCTCGTATCACGGTATCCTTTGCAGGAGTCTCTGTAAAGGTAGTGGCTAATGTAACTTGCATTGTCATTGCCCAAATTATCGAGTATGGCATCGACTTTGCCCTTGGAATTCTCTGTGAAAATTCTGTTGATGCACGTTTGCATCTCTACATCCTTTTCATTCTGGAGTTTCGTGAGCGGGTTTGCTCCCTGTGTTGGCATGTTACTATTTCCAAAAATTCGGCAATGTTTCCTATGTTAATTTCGGGGCCACGACATAAAGTCACCAACGATTGTGTGTTCTATGTTTTAGGGCACTTTCCTAAAGAATCTATATGTATTGTGGGTTTCAGCATGCCATCAAGATGGTACCGGTCAAAAGAATGGTCAATGGGTATGGCTCGAATCATAAGCGGCTCAATTAATATTGATTCATTGCGATTGTCTCTCAAATTTGGCCCAATGAAAAATGTGGCAATTGATGGGAATACAATAAAAAGTCCGCCCTCATGCTCCCCAGACAACCATGATAATGTGCCCCTGCCATCAATTCATAGACAACATAGGCTATTCCAACAGTTGTTGTTTGAAACAACGTTAAAAGACTGCCATCTCCCCGCTGTCAAGCGATGTGCCCGGTCAAGGGTCAAATGTTGTGTTTTGGTATTTTCATACCTGGCTCGATGCGTATAATTGTGGGCGATACACCGGTTACAAGCATTACGCTGACACCATTGCTGGCATGATATACACACATTGTGATACAATTTGAAGGTCAACAAGGTGTCATACTTCCGGTTCAATATATTCGTGGTCAATATATATATACACACAGTTTGGTGCCG
Source organism: Pinus albicaulis (assembly GCA_034641835.2). Classification (NCBI taxonomy): domain Eukaryota; kingdom Viridiplantae; phylum Streptophyta; class Pinopsida; order Pinales; family Pinaceae; genus Pinus; species Pinus albicaulis. The sequence goes on from CM076570.1 coordinate 579,250,521, forward strand.
ATACATAAGTTATAATCACAATTAATTAATTTATATAATTATAATTAATTAATTTTATTAATTTATTATATAATCTAATTAATTAATTTTATTAATTGATTATATAATATATAAAAAAAATATTATTAACAAAAAAATTAAACCCTAGTTCCAAGATAGTATTAGGAACGAATTATACATGCGGAGCAAAAATGACGTGAGCTAAGTTAAGGAGATGATTAGCGATTAAAGGTGAAGAAAAAATTGTCAAAGATAAAGCTTTGAGGACAAAGCTTTTGAAGAACGGGGCAATGTTATGAATATAATTCATAACAAATTTAATAAATATAGTTATTAATAGTCAAATAAGGATTATGTAAGTAGTCATTAAGTTAGTGAAAGGGCATGTCTAAAAGACATGCCTAGTCATGAAAGGCCACCTGCCTAGGTATATAAGTAGGGCCTCCTTGTAACATTCTATCATCTCTTATACATTTTATATATAATATATTATTATTACAATAAATCTTGTGTATTTTACAATTTAAGTCAACAAGCCTACAACTTTGTTGCTCCAGTGACCACAGAAAATTGGCACTGAAGGACAAGCTCAGGAAAATAAAAATGGAGAAAGGCGACAATATTCTGAAATATTTAACCAAGTTCATCCAATGTTGAGATGAGCTTGGAAGTGTCGGAATTACTGTAGCAGATGATGAATTGGTGAGCCTAGCTCTTCTAGGCCTTCCCAAGAGTTGGCATAGTTATCAAGACTCTGTCAATGGGAGGGAGAATCTCCCAGATTGGGAGCGACTTTGGTCGGATTTGGTACAAGAATAATTCGGGAAAAATACCAGGGATGGATCCTCATCCAAGATAGATGATGAAGAAAATTTTGCTTTGGATGGTAAGGCAAAGAAGGGGAAGGGAAAGAAACCCTATTCCAAATCTGAGACCGACAAAGAAGGAAAGAAGCGTGACATGTCCAGAGTGAGATGTTTTCACTGTCATGAGCATGGACATTATGCCACTAATTTTCCAGAGAAGAAGAAGAAGAACAAGAAGGCTTCAAGATCTACAGCGGGTGATGCTTTGGCTTCACAGTTCGATTTGGACTTCTTACTCATCGCATGCATGGTGTCTAGTGCGATGGGATCAGTGTAGTACTTGGATGGTGGTGCATCTTTCCACATGACATGAGACAAAAAACTCTTTAGTAGCTTGGAGGAGAAGGATCTTCAGATGCACATCGATATGGGTGATGACGGGAGGTATAACGCTACCAGGACTGGTATAGTTACTTTCCAGAGACAAATAGGTAAACCTTTCTTATTAAAAGATGTCATGCATGTACCAGGCTTGAAAAATAATTTAGTTTCAGTTGCTATGTTGGAGGATAGAGGATATGATGTGGTTTTCAGTGAAGGGAAAGCATTCCTTTGTCACAAAGCCATAGGACAGGTTAAGAATATTGAGGTTCATGTGAAGAACCTCTACAAACTTGATGTAGATGGATGTGCAACATTGATGAGTAAAGTAGAAAGAGTGGTGAGCTGGGATGAGAGTGATTTATGGCACATGAGATTGGGCCATCTACACCATAGTGCTTTGAAGGTCATGCAAAATATTTCTACGGGGCTTCCAAAGGGTGCTCTTGCACATATAGACACATGCAAGGGATGTACCATGGGGAAGTATGAGAAAGCGACGTGATTTTCCCTTGAGAGGGAGCTTGATTTGCATGCAGATGAGGAAATATTGGTTCCAAAGGATTAACCTCAAGATGTGGAGCAACCATATGAGGAGCATCATGGAGTGGAAGAAACCACTCATGCAGAGCCATCCACCAGGCATGGTAGGAGGCACACCACATAGGCTGAGATATTGAGACGTGATGCGATAGAACATGTAGGAGCACCTAAATCACAACGCAGACAGAGAAAGTCACTAGATAGGTATACTATATACATGGCTCTTATGAGCAAGTGAATTGTGACAAAAACATTCTCTTTTGAGGAAAAATGCAACAACCAACTTGGGTTGATGCCATGGTTGATGAGTATGACTCCATCGTCCGGAATAGTGCATGGGAAGCTATCCCAAGACCAGTCCGGAAGTTAGTGGTTGGATCTAGACAGATCTATAAGGTGAAGCATGCATCAGATGGTAGTGTGGAGAATTACAAGGTTGGATTTGTAGCCCGGGGATTCTCACAAGTTGAGGGGTTTGACTATGAGGAGAATTTCTCATCAGTTGGAAGGTACTCATTGATTAGATCTATCCTTGTACTCTTAGCGCAGATGGGGTGGCAGATACATCAGATGGATGTGAAGACTACATTTCTCAATGGAGTTATTGAGGAAGAAGTGTACATTGAGCAACCAAAAGGTTTTGAGACCTTTGACCGTGAGTTGTATGTGTGCAGACTCAAGAGTGCACTGTATGGACTGAAGCAAACATCTCGTGCTTGGTACACCAGGATTGATAGATATTTCACTAGGTTGGGCTTCACGAAAATTGAAGTAGATGCAAACATGTACCAGATTGTGGTTGATGGTAAGATTTTGATTATTGTAATTTATGTTGATAATCTTATTTTGACAAGTGATGAGCAGCTCATAACTTCTTGAAAAGAGGATCTTGCAAGAGAGTTTGAGATGAAGGACATGGGACTCCTTCACTATTTTTTTGGTTTGGAAATATGGTAGCGGGATGGGGAGCTATTTGTTTCTCAAGGAAAGTATGCCAAAGATATTTTGAGGAAGTTCCACATGGAGAGTTGTAAACCCATGGAAACTCCTCTTGCAGGAAACTGGATGAAGGAGGATGTTGCTTCAGGTGAGGTAGTGGACACTACTATCTACAGGAAGCTTGTGGGTTCACTAATGTACTTGGTGAACACACAACTAGACGTATGCTATGTAGTTAACCAACTTATTCAAGCTATGGTTAAGCCTCCCAACCTCTTTTCGAAGGTAGGGAAGCATGTCTTGAGATATCTTAGGGGCACTACATAGTATGGATGATGGTACAGACGGATAGAGGGATTGAAGTTTCAAGGCATCACCGATGCAGACTGGGTAGGAAATCCATTAGAAAGGAAGAGCACATCAGGAGGGATCTTCAACATAGGATTGAAAGTAGTTTCTTGGTACAACAAGAAGCAGAGATCAATTTCACTCAGTTCAGCCGAGGTAGAGTACATGGCAGCCATTCAGGCTGCATGTGAGGCCATCTGGATGAGGAAGATTCTTGTTTCTTTTTTTGGTCATCAGATGGATCTGACGGTGATACATTGTGATAACCAGAGCTGCATAAAACTCTCAGTTAATCCATTATTCCATGACAGGCCCAAGCATATTTACATCTGGTACCACCATTTAAGAGATTGTGTTCAGAGACGCATTATGTTACTTCAACACATTCCCACGAAGGATCAGGATGCAGATTTTCTGACGAAGGTGCTCGCCAAGAGAAAATTTGAATACCATAGTGGCAGGACCAAGGTAGATGATAATCCATTTCTTGTTGAGATGGAGTGGTTAAAAGTCAACAAGAAATGTGTGTCTAATTTAATTTTCCCTTAATTAAATTGGAAAATGAATTGTAATCTTATCTCATAATCATTTGTAATAGTTAACTAAGTGTGATAAACTCAGTTAGTTCATGGAATTCGAGTTTAGGGTGTTTGGTGAGGTATGTAGAGTGATTATGTTTGTTTTAGAGTCCAAGTTGCAGTTAGTGTATTAGTTTAATGCATGAGAAATCAGTTAATTCAATTAATTGAGTTAAAATCATTTTAACTAGTTGTAACTGATTGTTGCACTAGTGAGAGGTCAAGTGAATTAAATCAGATTTAATTCACATGTAGTGATCTGTCAAGTAATTGATGATTTAATGTTAATAGTTGCATTCATGTAAGTTCTGATGAAGACCCAGTTGAGAAAAAGGTTAAAGGGATGTTAACTATTAGTTGTATTATTAGCAAATTTCCCACATGTAGTAATTCACCCATAAGATTTCTCATGAGAATTGCACAGTTTTGGAAGGCTGAAATTCCAAAAGAATAGGGATTTAATTCTACAAGAATTATGAAATCAAGGCAGGCTTAACAAAGGCAGGAAATTGGCTAAGTGTTGGTTGATTTTGTGTGGATCAATGTGAGACAGTTGGTAGAGTGCAACATACTCTTGTGAGAAGAATGCATTTTATTGTTTCATGATTCCTTGGTTGAATATACAATAAAATATAGAGGGGTTTTGAGTAGCAAGCTTTCCCTTGGAAAAATATCTGTGTTGTGGTTTGATTTGCTTCTTTCTTTTACTTGGTGTGATTGTGCGATCGTTTTTATTTTCCGCAATTAATTTGTATAAGGATTCAATATCTTGCTTTAGCATATCGCATGATCAGATTGAATCCATTGGTATACATATTTTTTGTATAATTTCTACAGATATCTGAAGTTCATACTCTTTTGGCACTAGTGTATTTGACAATTTGCAGAAGAAATTTATAGGTAGTTGCAGCTATTTTCATGGGATTCTTGTGATGTGGTTAGTGAAAGTGTTTTTTTCTATTTTTCTTATGCATCTAATGATCAATTTTTTCAAGTAGCCATCTACTTTCTTCTTATGCTTTATCTTTTAAATTTTGAAATAGAAATCATTCTGTTATGCTTTGATTTTGTTTAAGATAAGAATCTAAGTGTTTCATCCTTTGAAATAAGTGAATTCATTATGCTCACTTAAATTCTTATATTTTTTCCTCCTTACCACACTACAATGGCAAACCAATTATGTCACTGAATCACATCTACCTTGCCTCATACTGTGTCTACAACTGATCTTTTTCGGATATCTTTCCTAGTTTCCAAACCTGGTGCTTCTTTGTCCGACAAACCCTAAACAAAACCTAAATCAAAAACCCTACTGAGCTTATAACTAGCCTAAAATCCTTATTCTCCAGTCACTTCCATCGATTGTGAGCTTTATATAGAGAGGGCTAGCTACCACGTAAAAATTTTGGTATGTGGTTACCTCTTTGGTTTCCTTTCTCAAACTTTGGAAACTAAGGAGCTCTAACATGATATATCAAGGAGTATCATACTAAGCAAGTAATCATTGAAAATATTATGGAAAGTAAAACATGCTTTGTATTATTGATAAATCAAAGAGGGAAGCATACAACCAGTGCCTTGATGTTGGAAGCCTCCTTCGGGATGGGTTTCCAAATCCAAGCCAAAGACTTCAAGCACTCCTCCTTATAATTTTGACAGCATTTAGCTAGATTCGAGCACTAGCAAGGCAACCAACAATGACCAACCATTTGGGGAAATCATGGAATTTATTTGTAGGGACGCTGAAAAGGTTAAGGATCCATAAAAGGAGGAAGGTCCATATCTTAAGGGAAAAATCCTTAAATGTAGGATCGAGGACTCAAAATGGGAGAACTCGATCCAATCCTTGTTGGTCAAGGTTCTCATTGATGTCAATATGGCATTAACCGAGATTTCAATATTATTGAGATGTCTGGTTCAAGATGATGATGTCATGCCATCAATGAAGATGTCAAATCACGAAGAAGTCAAACCACTAATGAAAGAAACCCTAGGAAGTCCTTGATCTAATGTTGCATGCACTTGATGATCTAGAACTTAACCCTTGATGTTATGTGATGATGTAATACAATTTGATACTTGATGATGACATATGATGATCATGGTTGGAGATCATTTGAGGGTTGGAAGACTATTTTGGAGTTCTCCTAATAATGTTGCACTATAACATATCACTGCACCATCATGCGATGACATGGGTGATGCACTCATTGCTGGAAATTACCATGATGATGTGGATGTCCTACATGTTCCTATGATGATGAATAAGCCAAATAATGGAGAATACAAACAATGGAGAAGCCAAACAAAGAAGCCATACTGTCCTAATCATCTTCTGCACTAAATATTTCAGAAGCAGTCACAAAGAAAAATAATTTTGGATGGCTTGGAGGCATCCTTTCCAAATGAATCCTACACCATCTTAAAGAGGAATTTTTCCTCTTTCTAACGAGCCCTTACTTGCCCTCAAACTCCCAATAGTTTGTGAGAAATTGAATTTTTAAGTTGAAAAATATATATTTTTTGCCTAGCCGACTTGAGCCGACTTGTGTATGCTCATTCTCTTTCACCCAACCGACGTGTCTATTCATCATAGGTCAAAAAATGTATAAATAAGACATCAAACACTCCATTTTTATCATCAATTCGGTGCAAATTTCAGAGAAAAATTTCTATGAAGATAAGAACTCAGAGCATAACGCAGTAAGTTCACAAGGAGGCCGAGGAGGAAGTATTTATGTTTGGGTTATCATGTGAAGAACAAGGTTGTGATTGATGAAGTGACGTGAAGACTACGTGAAGGCATTGTTGAAGATTTTCAGGGCTCATTGAAGAAGACTTTGGGAGCCATGAAGAATAACCAAATATATTTTGACGAAGTGAAGTTGCGAGTTGGAGCCTCATAGAAACAAGGTAGGTACCTTGGAACATAGGGTTGGAGCCCTAGAGGATTAGACTCCTCAAGAAACCAGGTCGGAGCCTGTACCAGAGATAGGGTTGGAGCCCTAGAGGTTGGTGCCTTAATTGACAAGGTTGGAGCCTTGGAAAGACCAAGTCGGTGCTTGGCACAATACAGGTTGGAGCCTGGAATATTGGAGTCTTCATTTATGGTTGGAGCCCTATATCATTATTGTACTTTACTTATTGTAAAGAAGAAATAAATAGAAGTATCTAATCCATCATTGTTCATTTTGTGTTCTAAATATAAGTTATCTAACTTGTAAAATTAAAAATTGAAAAGAAATATTGATTCACCCCCCTCTCAATATTTCCAACAATTGGTATCAGAGCAAGTACCTTCACTCAAAGGCTAACAGCTTGAAGGTTGATCATTAGAACACAAATGGAAAAGCCAAGTGAGAAAGTCTCCAATCCTCCTAAAGATGTGTCTTTCTCAACCATCGAAATTGAAGTCGATCAATTTGTGAAGGCTCCATTGTTCAAAGGAAATTTTGATATATGGGAGGCAAGAATGAGGAATTTCTTGAAGACCCAAGGAATTGAAGTTTGGAAATCAGTGATTACTAATGACACGATGGACGAATAATCCAAGGAGTACAATACAAGAGCAATGAAGGCAATTTTGAATGGGTTAGAAAATTATGTGAAGGCCAATTTTGAAAAATGTTCGTCAGCAAAAGTCATATGGGACAAACTTCATGATATTCACTCAAAATAAGCATTGAAAATGATATCTAGTCAAGAATATGATGGAAAAAAAGAAAGAAGTCCAGAATCCATTAAGGAAGCTGAATATAAGAGAGATAACAACAAGGCTAAAGAAGACCTAGACAATGACAAGAACAAAGAAGACTTTGAAGAAGATCTCTTGAATAAACTTATGGCTTCCATGGAAGATATTAACAGTTTGAGAAAGGAAAATGAGGAACTTAAGAAGAAAGTACAAGATTCTAACCAAGACAAGACAAGGAAGGAAGTTGACTTTGTCAAGCTTCAACTATAAGAAAGAGATGAGGAGCTTGCCAAACTTAAAGAGGAATTTCATCAAAACAAAAGAAAGCATCATGAAGAAGTCATATCTATGACCAATCAATTAGATAAGGCAAAGAGAAGGGAAGAAACTTTGTAAAGCCACCTTGAGCAAAGACTTAAGAGCTTGAATAATATTATAGCAGAGATTGGTCAATACAAGGAAGAAATCTCTTCTCTTAGATCTCAACTAGAAGAAGCAAGGAAACAAGCACAAGGAGCTGAGAAGGTGATGGAAACTTTGGCATTCATAGAAGGAAAAGTTGATGAAGCAAAAAAGGAGAGAAACACCATGATATTCCAACTAGAAGAAAAGGATGAAAAAATATTCAAACTAAAATCAGACATGAATCTTCTCAAGGCCGAAACATATGAAGCTACAAGAATAAAAGAAGAAATGGAGAGAAGTCTAGCAAAGGAGAATGAAGGAATCTTGATAATGAAATCAAATATCATCTCCCTTAAAATCGAAGCACATGAAGCAACAAGGATTATGGAAGAATGAAGAAGCAACTAGTCATGAAAGATGAAGATTGTGAAAAATTGAAAGAAGAAATGGTCTCTCTTAAAAAGGAAGTTGACTTGCTGAATCAGAACTTAAAGAGTTCTCAAACCCTAGATGACATCTTAAGTCATAAAATATCCCCCCTTGATAAATTAGGTCTTGGCTATGTAGGTGAACCTTCAAATAATGAAAACCCTAATTCTTCAAACAACAAGGATGTGGAGAAGCCTGGAAGAAATGTTGATGCCCCCAATTCCAACAAAGAAAAGGAGAAGATTCAAAGTGACATTGGAAGAAACCCCACTCCAAGAAGATATGTATATGGTATCAAGAATGCAAGAGGCAATGAATTTGATCAAAGAATCCCAAGACAGAATGACTTTGGAAGTGCATCAAGGCAATCTCCATCCTCCAGGTACCAAAGTATATTTTTTGGTTATTGTTATTCTTGTACAAATTTCGGGCACATAGAAAAGGATTGTAGGGCATACCACAAGGACAAATATAATGGTCCTTGTCAATCTCCTAGAAGAATTTTTTCAAGAAGAAGGCATGATTGCTTATTCATGGACAAGATAGAGTGCTTCAATTGCCATAACATTGGAAATATGGCATGTGATTGTAACTTGACATGAGCCCCTGCACAAGCTAGAACCATGCCAGAGAAGAAGGTTAAACAACTATGGAGAAGGAAGCAAATTGGATCCAAAAGTATCTTAGACACTTCAACCAACAACACATTTTGCTGATTTGATGAAGATATCCTTAGCAGATATGATATCCCAAGTGTTTAATGATGAGACTCTGCCAAAAAGAAGACCACACCTACAGTTAGGGGCAACTCTTCATCATTCTTGCAGAAGCTATCTGTGAAAGGGCCCTATGAAATCCTTGATGAATCACATATGGATAATCATATTTTGATAAATCATCTCTCAGGAGCAACTCCATTGAGGAACATAATCCCTTCTCATCTGATGGACCATTGTTGAATATGTCTTCCATTAGATCTCAAAGCAAGAAATATTTCTTGAGCTAGAGGAGTTTATGCAAGCAGGGGAAGTTGGTTCATCACATAAAGAAATGCAAACACGTCTATCATGAACCACATCGCCAGAAGGAAGAGCACCATGATAGGGGGAGCTACATATCTATCATTTATGAAGAAAATATGATGAAGAAAAGCAGCTTGATAGGGGGAGTACTTGGGCACCCCGTTGCCATTGATGTCAAAGGGGGAGAAAATGTTGGAAGGGCAAGAATATTGCCATCAATGACAAAGGGGGAGGCTATTGGTCAAGGTTGTCATTGATGTCAATATGGAATTAACCAAGATGTCAATATTCTTGAGATGTCTGGTTCAAGATGATGATGTCATGCCATCAATGAAGATGCCAAATCACGAAGAAGTCAAACCACTAATGAAAGAAGCCCTAAGAAGTCCTTGATCTAATGCTGCATGCACTTGATGATCTATAACTTAACCCTTGATGTTATGTGATGATGTCATACACTTTGATACTTGATGATGACATATGATGATCATGTTTGGAGATCATTTGAGGGTTGGAAGACTATTTTGGAGTTCTCCTAATAATGTTGCACTATAACATATCACTGCACCATTATGTGATGACATGGGTGATGCACTCATTGCTGGATGTTACCATGATGATGTGGATATCCTACATGTTCCTATGATGATGAAGAAGCCAAATAATGGAGAATAAAAACAATGGAGAAGCCAAACAAAGAAGCCATACTGTCGTAATCATCTTCTGCACTAAATATTTCAGAAGCAGTCACAAAGAAAAATAATTTTGGAAAGCTTGGAGGCATCCTTTATAAATTAATCCTACACCATATTAAAGAGGAATTTGTCCTCTTTCTAACGAGCCCTTACTTTCCCTCAAAATCCCAATAGTTTGTGAGAAATTGAATTTTTAAGTTGAATTTTTTTTTTTTTTTCCTAGCCGACTTGAGCCGACTTGTGTATGCTCATACTCTTGCACCCAACCAATGTGTCTATTCATCATAGGTCAAAACCTGTATAAAAAAGATGTCAAACACTCCATTTTTATCATCAATTTGGTGCCAATTTTAGAGAAAATTTTCAATGAAGATAAGAACTTAGAGCATAACGCAGTAAGTTCACAAGGAGGCCGAGGAGGAAGTATTTATGTTTGGGTTACCTATCTAAAAATATCAGACCTGAAATTAAGTCATGAAACCTTACATTAGCAGCCACCTATTTTGGATTTGTGGAGGGACTACAATTTATGACAGTATTGTGAAGAACAAGCTCGGATTGCTGAACAGCTTGGGAAAACTTCTGAACAGTCCTACATATACTTATATATACCTCAAACTGTAGGATCAAACCCACTCAGACAAGGTTTGTGTTGAACAAAACTTGTTTTTGGGAGGAACTCGAATAGTGATATACCTTTGCAGCTTCAGATTTCAGACCTTTACCTATTGCAACCTCTATTGGGAGCTCAAACCTACAGTCTTGTGGGGAATTGCAGTATCTCAAATCTGTGATTGAATGGTAGGAGCTACAAAAATTTGGAGAGGCTCTATAAGTATGTGGACATACACCCATAAGGTTTAAATCTGTAAGATATTTCTATTGTGTAAACTGCAAAGTTATGTTTTGTGGTGACACCAATTGATTTTGGTTTGAGGCCATTACCAAGTAACAGTAGCAGACTTTTGAACAAATTGGGTTGAGCTATTTTGTTTGTGACACTTTAGAAGTCTTGATTCAAGCAACATTGAAATCAACATCTTGAAGACACCTCAAAGACATCTTCGATACCATTACTTATCTTGTTGAAGCTACATTAATATCACACATTGAAGAGCTATCTAGAAGGCCTTTGATTGAGCAACTATTGGAGGAATCTAGTGATAATTTCATTAAAGTCTGTCGGAGTTGCTTAAGATAATTAAAGTATCGAAGACTTGTTTGGAGAGAATTTTTAAAGGACCTTCACAACAACTTGGAAAGTATTGGGGCAGCTTATTGAAGACCTTGAAGCATCCTTGAAGAAAGTTTGGAAGAGCATTTGAAACAATTGAAGCTTTGTGAAGACATACCTTGGAGCGATCATTTTGAAGGTACCCTTGGAAACATGACGTTTTGTTGAAGACCTCATGGAGTAAGCTTGGAGAAATTGTTTGGGTACCATGAAGAGCTGTGGTGACACCTTCATTTGAAGAACAAGGTTGTGATTGATGAAGTGATGTAAAGACTATGTGAAGGCATTGCTGAAGATTGTCAGGGCTCGTTGAAGAAGACTTTGGGAGCCGTGAAGAATAACCAAATATATTTTGACGAAGTGAAGTTGCGGGTTGGAGCCCAAGAGGTTGGAGCCTCATAGAAATAAGGTCATTACCTTGGAAGATAGGGTTGGAGCCTTAGAGGATTGGAGTCCTCAAGAAACCAGGTCGAAGCCTATACCAGAGATAAGGTTGAAGCCCTAGAGGTTGGTGCCTCAAATTGACAAGGTTGGAGCCTTGGAAAGACCAAGTTGGTGCTTGGCAACATATAGGTTGGAGCCTGGAATATTGGAGTCTTCATCTATGGTTGGAGCCCTATATCATTATTGTACTTTACTTATTGTAAAGAATAAATTAATAGAAGTATCTATTCCATCATTGTTAATTTTGTGTTCTAAATATAAGTGATCTAACTGGTAAAATTAGCAATTGAAAATAAATACTGATTCACCCCCCTCTCAGTATTTCCAACAATCCTCAGCCAACTGATACCAAAATTTCATTCTCGAGGCTTCTAGTAGACGAAGCTTCTGCTCCACTTTTGGAGAACCTACCTGAAGAGTGTTAGCCACCTATACAAATTTGTCATATCAAATGGTGGCTAAATCTTTTTAAGCCTTTAAGAAACAATTTCATGACCAAATTGTTAGTTCTTAAAGTCTCATGATGATCTTTACCCTTTGAGTTAATCTTCACTGCTGTTTCCCTTTCAATCCTAGAAAACCTGGTTGTTTACCAAAGAAAACTACTTATGAAGCCCATTTTCCATCATTTTCACTCCTCCTTTCACCCATTTTTCCCTCTTCATAAAATCCCTCAAAAACCTTTCATCTAACCTCTATATCATTTCAAAGACCCTTTTAAACCATTTGTTCCCCTTTCATTTGGTTTAAAAACTCCTATCTCCTCTACCGGAACCTTGTTTTGGCCTTAAAAATCCTTGTTTTTGGCTTAAAAACACCCTTTCTACACTGTAAAGGCCTTAAGCCCCTTTCGACTTAGCCCCCAGCCCCTGTTCTCCATATAACCCGCACTACGACCAAGCGTTAAGGCCTAATCGCAATCGCAAGCTTCCTCTTTCCCAAACTTCTGTTCATCCTATTTCCTCGATGCGATAAGCACCTTCCTCTAAAGAACCCTGGTCCCGCTTGCTCCACAAGACCAGCCCTTGGCTCATCGCATCGCAAGTCCGCATGGGTCCTTCCTTTTCCGTCTCTTTCAAAAGTTCTGATGCGATCCCTCCGAGCAAACCTTAGCCATTGATCCACCTTCACCCGACGTTCCGGATCTCATCACATCGCGCCCATCCATCATGTTGCCCTCCACCGATGCAATCCCCGATTTAATCTGGAACGTCGATCATCCCTCTGATCCGACGGTCGGTACACCATCACATCACAACTTTTCACTTTTCATTTTCCTTCGCACCCCGATCCTTCTTTCAATCTCGACCGTCCGATCCGCAGATCCGACGGCTCGGATTAAACCTAATGGACCAATTAACCTGCTCACCACATGAAAAAAATGATGACGTAACCATGGGCCTCGCTTACCTCTTAAACCCTGCAACTTCTCTATCGCATGTGATCCACACCGTTAGATCTGTTGCCCTTCATTCGATGGTCAGAATTGTGTTTTGCGTTTTTTCTGCGTCTGCAGTTTAATCCAAAAAAAAAACGCAAAATGGGCGGTATTAGGAGGGATAGGTGTCAACAAGTGTATGGAATTGCGTTTTTTTTGCAAAAATCTGAAATCGCCCCAACACTGTGCGAAAACCATTCTGGTTTTCTGCCTTACCACTATTCTCCATAGCATTGTCTTTCAATTTTTTATCTTAGTCGTTGATCTCTTAGATCGGATGGCTCATGTTATATCGCTCACCAATTCATTCACCCTCCATCTTTTCTCCCAAGTGTTTCACCGAATGATCTCGACTGTTGGATATTCTAATCTGACGTCTCCGATTTAACCTCGCTCCCAAACCGCTCGAAGCAGTTTAAACCTATTTACGTAGGATTTTTCATGATTTTGATTGTTTTGTGCAGGTTATATATGGGTTTTTCCCAGAGTTTTAAAATAGCACGAAGGTCAGGAATGACGATTCCTAACCTTCATTACAGGAAAGGATCCAAGGGGTCTTTTATTAAAACAAACCCTCCACCCGTGTAGACCTTCTGCGCACCTGCAAACAACAAAAAACACAGTAAACATCAAATAAACCAAGAGTATCAATGCCGGAGGTAAAAATCAGAGCATAAAGTGAAGAATAAAGATTTTAAAGCAGAGTTTAAAGGGATTAAGGCATAAATTCAAGAATCAAAGGCCTAATCCACAGTCAGCAAAGGATGAAGACCTGAATAAATGAAGATCAAGGCTAATTAAGCCTAAACACAAACCAAAGAAGATTAAAAGTGTTTTAAGGAAAAGTAAAGGGATATATTAGTCCGAAAGGCCTCCACTGCCACATCAGAGGCTAATTGAATCCTCTTCAGCTACCAAAGAGCCACCTGCAGGCTCAATAAATCAAAATAAGGCATAATTATTGCCTAGTCAGAAGATATTTGCCTAAAAAACAGCGAAAGTTATTGCCAACCTACCTAAAGAGTTTTAAAGTCAACAAAAACTGCCAAGTAGCTTAATACTTAATGAAAAACCAATTAATATAGAGAAATATAAGAAAACTTCTCCATTGAGCCTCTCAAAGGCAGAGAAACATTAACTTGTATTAATTGAACCTAGAGATCATTTCTTTCATCCCACCTCCTCATCTTCTTATAAAATCTCCTTGAGGAGCACATTGTAAAGGGTTGGTTATTGGATTTCTGATGTAATAGTTTCTGTATTGAATAATTTTTTAATGTAAATAAATTCTGAAGCTTTGAAGCTCTGTGAAGTTATTGAAGAAGTTAGGCTGAGAAGAGAAGTTGTTGCTGTGATGAAACATTGGACTTGAAGTATGTAACTGGATTGACAATCAATATACAAGCTGGTTTTTGGGATTCTGGTCTATATCATTGGTGAAGTACCTCTTACTGTTATTGTTTTCCCTTCATGTATGCCATTTTGTTTACTTTTCTCTGATAAAGAACAACAAATATAGAGCTAGGATTTACTGTTAAAGGTACCCTACTCTCACTGATAAGATTTATCTTTATGTTTTCCTCCAATTGTGTATTTAAGAATGACTTGATTTAAGTGTAAAAATTATCAAGGAATGTTAGTTAGTCCATGTCTTGATGTGAAAAAGTTGAAAGGAAGTTCTTGAATGATATTTTCATTACATGCTAAGTAGAGTTAAACTAGAAAAGTTTATGGTTTGCCCTGTCTTCTAGTTCTTTCTCCAAAGGTTGTTTGAAGGTTTCCCTAATAGTAGGCTAAAGCAGACCATGATTTTAATGCATCTGACCTGATCTTAAGCTGCTCTTTGTTTTTCTCATCTGTTTTCATCCCTTCTGAAAGTAGTCTAGTGAGATTACTGGATTGTTTTTCTGATAAGTTGGCTTTAATACAAGCTTGTCCAAAGAAGTTTATGGTTAGCCCTGTCTTTGGTTGGTTTCAAACAATTGCTTAAAAAGGCTTTTCTTGTATGGAAAGTTGATAAATCCTTGTTGAAATTACTGGCTGTTTCCACCTTCTTAACACTTTTAATGTTCTATTCCATCATTTATTCTGAAGGATCTTTTGATATAGATGACTTCCCCCTTAGACCACTCTTGAAATTGTTGTACAATTAAACCCTTTTGTGACTCCATTGCCCAACGGTTTAAAGCTTTTTCACACTAATCCTATCTACTGAACACTTCTCAATATACTTGCATCTTCACCTCTTTTGAACTCTTTCATTTTGTAATATTCAATCCAATTAAAGATCAAACCTGACCAACCAAACAAACAAAAAACCCTTGTTCTTAATAACTAGCCTAATATCATACCAAAACCTTAAAAGATAAATCAATCTTTGCACTTATAGAGAGATACCTCTCTGGATTCAGGAGGGCTAGATCCTAGAATCCCAAAGTGGTTTTTGATGTAGTCTCTGTAGCATTTAGTCTTGTCACTCTGCTAAATTACAGAGACCTAAAATTTTTGGCGACCACATTGGGGATCGAACCTCCAGACTTGAAACCTCCACAAGGCTTAGCTTTAAACAAATTTCCTGAAGGATTTGATCCTCAAATGGCCTATCAGATGAGAGAGAGAGATCCTTTGAATTTAGAAGATATGCAGAAAGGAGCCTTAGTTGTGGAAGTAAATCTGATGGAAAAAAGAGCAAGGACGAGGAATGAAAAGAAAGTATCATTTAGGGAGGAATCTGCACCCTCAACATCTAGCTCAAAAATGGAAAGGACGATGGAGAAAATGATGAAAAATATGAGCATACTTGAGAGAGTACAAGCGAGAAAAAACCAATCAGCTCCCCAAAACAGAAATCAATCTCAAAATCAAAATCAGAATTTCAGGAGAAACCAACCTCAAAACAGACCAAGAGACCCTGATCAGGAGATTATTCCTCCTTTTCATCGAAGCTATGTAAGTGACATTGAAGAAACAATTGAACAAATAGAGGAAGATGGCATAAACATGTTGGGAGTAGGTAGTGATCATTTTGATGTTCCTATTAATAAGAAACAAGGTCTATACACACCCTATGATGATAAAAGAGAAGAGGATGAATATTACTATCAAGAGTTGGAAAATTTCATCATAGAGACTCCAAAGGAATATGACCTTAGGAGTAAAAAGAATCAGGAAGCTCCTAAGAACAAAACCTATGATAATTCTACAAAAACAACCTTGTGAGCAAACCCAAAAACATTAAACAGAAAGACAAAATAGTGGTTGTAAATTCTCATCAAAACAAAGAAAGAGGCACTCAAATTAATGAAAAACAGAGTGCAGATCTTAGCAGCGTTAGCACCTCAGCTAGTGCTCCTATTAAAACAATTTTGACCAATGTAAATAGAGGAAATCAGCAAACTGATTTGGCTGATAAATTAGTGATTAACAAGGCTGAAACAAACATTGTAAAAAGTCGGATGCCTTTTAGTTTGGAACAGGAAATTTCCAAGATTAAAATCTCTGTTCCTCTCACTGAATTAGTCACCCAAGATGTATATAGATCACAAATTTTGAAAGCCTTCAACATAGGTGAAAATAATGACACTTTCAACCTCAATGATGACCAACCAAAGCTCTTATTTGGTCCCAAGATTGAGGGAAGATACCAAGAAGGGCCAGTTCCTCATTTTTATGTTAGTTTGAAAATTCATGACAAAATTTTACACAATGCTATGCATGACTCAGGGGCCTCTCATAACTTAATGCCCAAAGCAGTAATGGAGAGTCTAGGCCTTGAAATCACCAGACCATACAAAGATCTATACTCCTTTGACTTCAGTAGAGTGAAATGTTTAGGTTTGATCAAAGACCTTTGTGTAAACTTAGCTCAAATCCCATCCAAGTGTTTAGTGATGGATATTGTAGTGGCTGACGTACCCCCCAAGTATGGTATGTTGTTATCAAGATCATGGGGAGCTAAGTTACAAGGAACAATACAAATGGATATGACATATGCTACCATCCCTTTTTTTAATCAAACTAGAAGACTTTATAGGGAATCCCATATGCAATACATGGTCAGTAGCCAAGAAAGACCAGACAACTTCCCTCTTTATTCTGTACATACATGCCTTGACTCATTTATTCTCTTCAATCATGAAACATTTAATGAGCAAGAAACCTTAACTGACCTAATGGCCAATCCACACTCTAACATATTGGCATATACAGAAAGGAGGAAGACAAGATAAAAGTACCAAGACAGTTTGCCAAAATAGAAAATCACAACAAACTAATCATAGGTCTAGAGCTACAAAATAGTCATCCATTGCTGGACAAATTTGAGAATCAAAAGAAGAATCCTCAACATGATGAACAACATGAGGATCTAAACCAAATTCAACATAGTGCTGACTTACAAGAACAATCTAAAAGCACAAAAGATAAAGAGGATAGTAGTCAAACTAGTAAATATAAAACTAGTCCTCTTTGGAGTATAAATTTTGATGGGTCTTGCACTAAGAATAATGCAGGTGCAGGAATATGGATACACAACACTCAAAACAATCATGCTGAAGGACATTCTTACAGGTTAAATTTTCAATGTTCAAATAACATAGCTGATTATGAAGCCCTCCTTTTGGGCCTACACTTATTGAAGAAATTAGGGGCCAAAATGATAAAAGTTCATGGGGATTCAGAGTTGATTATTAGGCAAGTGAATGGGAAATATAGTGCCAAACACCCCAGAATTAGAGCCTATAGAAATGATGTCATTTATTTATTAAAAACATTTGATGAATTCCAACTTGTCTTTTTCCCAAGAAACCAAAATTTCATTGCCAATGGTTTAGCCTTTGCTGCTAAAACTTGTCTAACACCTTATGAAACCAAACAATGCACCACTCAAGTCAAATTTAGACTAGCTGTCCAAGACAATGAAAAATATTGGCAAGTGTTTGACGGAGATAAACAAATAGAAGACTTCCTATAGTCCAGAAATGAATTTGAGCTGCCAAGTTCAGATTCAGAGTATGAAAATGACTGTCCTATTGAAGAAAATATTCTTGATGAAGAAGTAAAGTCTCCAGAGATTGCTGAGATAAATTTGTTAGCTAATAAACTTAAACATGCAATAGGAATTAGTGCAGATTTAGAAAAAGAAGACTTAGAAATGCTGCAATATAACACTCAAATCTTGCTAAAAGGACTGGTCCCATTAGAAAAATTGTTTGATTTTAATGATGTTTCCAAAAAACCAAAAATGGAACCTCTTGAAACTAAAGTAGAAGAATGTAACATAGGTAGTGAAGAAAATCCAAAAATGATTAAACTGTCTAAAACCTTGCCAGCTCACATCAAACTGAAATATATTGAGCTTTTTAAGGAATTTTCTGATGTATTTGCATGGAGTTATGAGGATCTAAAATCCTATGACACAGAGATAATTCAGCGTAAGATACCCCTCAAGGAAAACCAGAAGCCCTATAGACAAAAATTGTGCAAAATAAACACTTTTCAATTACCCTTGGTTGAAAAAGAAATTAAAAAAAATGTTTGATGCTGGAATTATAGTCTCTGTTATATATTCAGATTGGGTATCTAATCTTGTGTCAGTGAGGAAGAAAATAGGAGAAATAAGGCTTTGTATTGATTTTAGGAAATTAAACAAAGCCTCATTAAAATACAACTACCCTTTGCCCAAGATGGATCATATTTTACAAAAGGTAGTGGGCTCAAAAATGATTTCTTTGTTAGATGGCTTCTCAAGTTACAATCAAATTCTGGTACATCATGATGATCAAATCAAAACAACCTTTACCACACCATGGGGTACTTTCATGTATGTGAAAATGCCCTTTGGTTTAATGAATGATGGTGCCACATTTCAAAGAGCCATGGATATTGCATTCTCAAAAGAACTAGGCTTCGTCATCATTATTTACCTTGATGATATCACTGTTTTTTCCAAAACAGATGAAGAACACCTAGAGCACTTGAGAAAAGTCTTTGAGAAATGCAAAAAATTTGGGTTGTCTTTAAATCCAAAGAAAACAATGTTTGGTCTCCAAGAAGGCAAACTGTTTGGACACGTCATATCAGAAGAAGGGATAAAGATAGAACCAAAGAGAATTGATGGTATATTGCAAATCAAACATCCTAGAAACATCAAGGAATTTCAATCTTTCATTGGGAAGATTAATTTCTTGAGAAGGTTCATACCCAATCTAGCTGAACTCCTTAGAAACATAACAAACATGATGAAAAAGGAAAAAGGAGTTAAATGGACCTTAGAAGCAAAGAAATCATTTGAACTGGTAAAACAAGCATTTAACCAAAACACTAATTCTCATTAGTCCTGATTTTACAAAAGATTTTTTCATTTTTTCATTTGCATCAGAACACACAGTGGTTGTTGTCCTATTACAGAAAAACTTGAAGGGACAAGAGCAACCAATTGCATTCTTTAGTAAGGCATTGAGAGATGCACCTCTGAAGTACAATATCATGGAAAAATAAGCATTTGCCTTAGTCAAAGCTTTAAAAGACTTCAGAGTTTACATTTTACATTCCCACATAATTGCATTTGTGCCAAATTCAGTTGTGAAAGACATTTTAATACAAGATCCAGATGGAAAAAGAAGAAAGTGTATTGTTGTGATACTTGAATATGATTTAGAAATAAAGCCCACTAAGCTCATAAAAGGCCAAGGAATAGCAAGATTAATGGCTGAGTCTAATTTTGGAGCTCTTGATATAAACATGATAGATGCATTAGATGAACAGGAGGAGTTTACAACTCCCATTATTGAAGATCATTTTCTGTTTTCATCTTGGTATGATGATATTTTATATGTTTTTCTCAATTTGAATACACCTCCTGGTTTGTCTAAAACAAAGGCAAGATTTTTAAAGTTGAAACCTGTTAACTACTGCATTTTAGATAAATGTCTATATTGGAAAAATGCTAGTGGACTATTGCTTAAATGTTTTCCTGATAATGATGCAGATAAAATCAAGCATGAATTACATGAAGGAGAATGTAGAGGCCACCTCTATTGGAAGACCAATACCAATAAAATCCTTAGAGCTGGTTACTATTGGCCTACTCTCTTTCAAGATGTCCACAAAATGATTCTTGCTTGTCACAAATGCCAACTCTTTGATGGCAAAAGAAAACTTCTTCCCTTACCCTTGCATCCAATCACTGTTGAAGCCCCTTTTCAACAGTGGGGTCTAGACTTCATTAGGGAAATCCATCCAGCCTCATCTGCCCAACATAGATGGATCCTCACTGCAACAAACTATTTTATCAAATGGATAGAATCCATCCCTTCTAGGCAAGCCACTGACTCTATCATCATAAAATTCCTTGAAAATCATATCCTATCTAGATTTGATTGTCCTAGGAAGATTATTACTGACAATGTTGTTGCATTTGAATCCAAAAATATGGTTGAATTCTGTCAAAAATATCAGATTACATTGGACCATTTTATTTCTTATTACCCTTAAGGTAATGGATTAGTAGAATCCTCAAATAAGAGTTTGGTAAATATAATCAAAAAGTTGCTGGAAGATAATAAGAAATCATGTCACACAAAGCTAGTACATGCAATTTGGGCTGACATATTAAAACTTAAGAAATCAATTGGAATGTCACCCTACCAACTAGTTTATGGAGCATATGCAATTTTTCCAAGTAGTCTAGAAGTGTCAGTCATGAAGCTGATCCAAGAAGTACAGTCTGAGGATAATGATATGACAAGAAGAATCAATTAGACTATACACCTTCAACAAACCAGAGAGGAAGTCTACAACAGAGCTCTACACAAGCAAGAAAACATCAAGAAGCTGTTTGATAAAAGAACAAAGGCCAGTGATTTTATCATTGATGAAAAAGTCTTGAACTAGGATTCCAGGAGAAAAGATAAGGGAAAACATGGAAAATTTGATAACTTATGGATGGGCCCTTATCTCATTCAGTCTACTGCTGGTAACAATGCTTATTTCTTGCAGGAGGTGAATGGAACTGAACTTTTTGGAGGTCCTGTCAATGGCAGGATGCTCAAACATTATTTTTCTTAACTGTACCAGTTTGAAGCTTTTTGTTTTTTCCTCATTGTAAATATCATATCCATCATTGCATTCAAAGTTAGAAAAGAAAAAATACAAAAACAATGAAAGTGAAAAAGAGGGAAGATTGTAAAAACAAGAAAGGTACAGCCCCATACCAAAAACAGAAACAAAATCTGAAAGTGTGCAAGCTCAAATGCCACTCCTAAAACACACTTCTAGTTAGTCATAAAGCCTAATCATGACTAATTAGTTTTTCAATTTACTGCTGATAGGTTAGCGAATTAGATCAGCCAAACAGCTCAATCTTGGCTTGTCAGTGAGGTAGATTAGGATAGAAGAAAAAAGGTTCAAACATGCTCAAATCCTAATCCTTTGAGATTGATGAAGAACTGGTTCCAATATGCTAAAAACTTGAACCAGATGAGAAAGAAAAACAGCTCAAACAAGCCTAAAAATAGGCTGAAGAAATAATGAAGGATATTTTAGTTTTCAGATCTTAAGCCTTCACCATTTTGCTTTAATTTTCTACAATTTTAGTCTATATGTAGCCTGTTTTTATGCCATAGATCTGCAGCAAGTCAAATTTCTTAATCTTGGCTTGGCTGCTTTTAAATTTTCTATCTTAGAATTTAGAAAATAAAAATATGTCAGACAGTCTAATCCTGACAGATAGTAGTTAAGTAAAGAAATTTATGAACTCAACTGTTTAAACTGAGTTCATGGAGTAATAAGAGTAGACTTAGACTAGTTTTATGTTTTTTCAAAAGAAAAAAATGTTTATGAAAAGAGTTTTCCAATCCAAATGCACTCTGAAAGAAGAAAAAATGTTAGGATCATTGGGAATGGGTAGGTAGAGATGTTGTTTTGATAGAATTTCATTGTTTCAAATTGCTGTAAATATTGTCAGATCAAATAAGATCAGCAAAAGAAAAGAAAGTTGCAGCCCAATGGATAAGGCACTGGTCAGCTTCCAGAGAAATTGTCTGCAGTTCTTGACATCTTCAAGAAGATGCCATCCACATGTGGAGCCACTGTTAGCCACCTATAAAAATTTGTCATATCAAATGATGACTAAATCTTTTTAAGCCTTCAAGAAAAAATTTGATGACCAACTTGTTAGTTCTTAAAGTCTTATGATGATCTTTACCCTTTGAGTTAATTTTCACTGTTGTTTCCCTTTCAATCCTAAAAAACCTGGTTGTTTACCAAAGAAAACTGCTTATGAAGCTCATTTTCCATCATTTTCACTCCTCCTTTCACCCATTTTTCACTGTTCATAAAATCCCTCAAAAACCCTTCATCTAACCTCTATATCATCTCAAAGACCCTTTTAAACCATTTGTTCCCCTTTCATTTGGTTTAAAAACTCCTATCTCCTCTACCAGAACCTTGTTTTGGCCTTAAAAATCCTTGTTTTTGGCTTAAAAACACCCTTTCTGCACTATAAATGCCTTAAGCCCCTTTTGGCTTAGCCCCTAGCTAGGCTTGTTCTCCATATAACCCGCGCTATGACCAAGCGCTAAGGCCTAATCGCAATCGCAAGCTTCCTCTTTCCCGAACTTCTGTTCATCCTATTTCCCCGAAGCGATAAAGGCCTTCCTCTAAAGAACCCCAGTCCTACTTGCTCCATAGGACCAGCCCTTGGCTCATCGCATCGCAAGTTCGCATGGGTCCTTCCTTTTCCGTCTCTTTCAAAAGTTCCAATGTGATCCCTCCGATCAAACCTCAGTCGTTGATCCACCTTCATCCGACATTTCGAATCTCATCACATCACGCCCATCCATCATGTTGCCCTCTGTCGATGCGATCCCCAATTTAATCTGGACTGTTGATCATCCCTCTGATCCGACGGTCGGCACACCATCGCATCGCAACTTTTCACTTTTCCTTTTCCTCCGCACCCGGATCCTTCTTTCAATCTCGACCATCCGATCCGTAGATCCGACAGCTCGAATTAAACCTGATGAACCAATTAACCCGCTCACCACATGAAAAAAATGATGACGTAACCATGGACCCCGCTTACCTCTTAAACCCCACAACTTCTCTATCGCGTGCGATCCGCACCGTTAGATTTGTTGCCCTTCATCCGATGGTCAGAATTGTGTTTCGCGTTTTTTTTGCACCTGCATTTTAATCCCAAAAAAAACGCGAAATGGGCAGTATTAGGAGGGACAGGTGTCAGAAAGTGTATGGAATTGCGTTTTTTTTGCAAAAATCTGAAACCGCCCCAACGCTGCGCGAAAACCATTACGGTTTTCCACTTTACCACTATCCTCGACAACATTGTCTTTCAGTTTTTTATCCTAGCCGTCGATCTCTTAGATCAGACGACTCACGTTATATCGCTCACCAATTCATTCGACCTCCATATTTTCTCCCAAGTGTTTCACCGAATGATCTCGATTGTTGGATATTCTAATCCGACGGCTCCGATTTAACCTCGCTCCCAAACCGCCCGAAGCAGTTTAAACCTATTTTCGTAGGATTTTTCATGATTTTGTTTGTTTTGTGCAGGTTATATATGGGTTTTTCCTAGAGTTTTAAAATAGCACGAAGGTCAAGAATGACGATTCCTAACCTTCAGTATAGGAAAGGATCCAAGGGGTCTTTCATTAAAATAAACCCCTCCACCCGTGTAGACCTTCTGTGCACCTGCAAACAACAAAAAACACAGCAAACATCAAATAAACGAAGAGTATCAGTGCCGAAGGTGAAAATCAGAGCATAAAGTGAAGAATAAAGATTTTAAAGTAGAGTTTAAAGGGATTAAGGAATAAATTCAAGAATCAAAGGCCTAATCCACAGTCAGCAAAGGATGAAGACCTAAAGAAATGAAGATCAAGGCTAATTAAGCCTAAACACAGAGAAAAGCAGATTAAAAGTGTTTTAAGGAAAAGTAAAGGGATATATTAGTCCGAAAGGCCTCCATTGCCACATCAGAGGCTAATTGAATCCTCTTCAGCTACCAAAGAGCCACTTGCAGGCTCGATAAATCAAAAGAAGACATAGTTATTGCCTAGTCAGAAGATATTTTCCTAAAAAACAACCAAAGTTATTGCCAACCTACCTAGAGAGTTTTAAAGTCAACAAAAACTGCCAAGCAGCTTAATACTTAATGAAAAACCAATTAATACAGAGAAATATCAAAAAACTTCTCCATTGAGCCTCTCAAAGGTAGAGAAACATTAACTTGTATTAATTGAACCTAGAGATCATTTCTTTCATCCCACCTCCTCATCTTCTTATAAAATCTCCTTGAGGAGCACATTGTAAAAGGTTGGTTATTGGATTTATGATGTAATAGTTGTTGTATTGAATCATTGTTGAATGTAAATAAATTCGAAAGCTCTGAAGCTTTGTTAAGTTATTAAAGAAGTTAGGCCGAGAAGAGAAGTTGTTGCTATGATGAAACATTGGACTTGAAGTATGTAACTGGATTGACAATCAATATACAAGCTGGTTTTTGGGATTCTGGTCTATATCATTGGTGAAGTACCTCTTATTGTTATTGTTTTCCATTCATGTATGCCATTTTGTTCACTTTTCTCTGATAAATAACAACAAATATAGAGCTACGATTTACTGTTAAAGGTACCCTACTCTCACTGATAAGCTTTATATTTATTTTTTCCTCCAATTGTGTATTTAAGAATGACTTAAGTTAAGTGTAAACATTATCAAGGAATGCTGGTTAGTCCATGTATTGATGTGAAAAAGTTGAAAGGAAGTTCTTGAATGATATTTTCATTACATGCTAAGTAGAGTTAAACTAGAAAAGTTTATGGTTTGCCCTGTCTTCTAGTTCTTTCTCCAAAGGTTGTTTGAAGGTTTCCCTAAGATTAGACTAAAGCAGACCATGATTTTAATGCATCTGACCTAATATTTGTTTTTCTTATATGTTTTCATCCCTTCTGAAAGTATTCTAGTGAGATTATTGGATTGTTTGTCTGATAAGTTGGCTTTAATACAAACTTGTCCAAAGAAGTTTATGGTTAGTCCTGTCTTTGGTTGGTTTCAAACAGTTGCTTAAAAATGCTTTTCTTGTATGGAAAATTGATAAATCCTTGTTGAAATTATTGGTTTTTTCCACATTCTCAACACTTTTAATGTTCCATTCCATCATTTAATCTAAAGGATCTTTTGATATAGATGACTTCCCCCTTGGACCAATCTTGAAATTGTTGTACAATTAAACCCTTTTGTGACTCCATTGCCCAATGGTTTAAAGCTTTTTCACACTAATCCTATCTACTGAACACTTCTCAATATACTTGCATCTTTACCTCTTTTTAACTCTTCCATTTTGTAATATTCCATCCAATTAAATATCAAACCTGGCCAACCAAACAAAAAAAAACCCTTGTTCTTAATAGCTAGCCTAATATCATACCAAAACCTTAAAATATAAATCAATATTTGCACTTATAGAGAGATCCCTCTCTGGATTCAAGAGGGCTAGATCCTAGAATCCCGAAGTGGTTTTTGATGTAGTCTCTACAGCATTTATTCTTGTCACTCTGCTAAATTACAGAGACCTAAGAAAGAGGACCAACACAAATTTTTACTTTAATTCATGTGCTATCAACGTTGTTCACAGGTTATTCACAAGTTGAAAATTGCTAGTCCATGGAGGAGAGAACCGTGTTGGGGTCGAAAATTAGGGCTTTCACAAGTTTTCTCCATAATTTCTTTAACACATTGATTCTCCATTTCTTCAGGGATATTTTGAGCATGCTATTCATGGTGAACATTTTTTCACAACTTTTATTGCTTTGCAACATTTGCAGCATAACATTTGGGTATGGAATGGGGAGAGATAAAAAATATTGTGTAATAGATGCCCCTAAAAGCATGAAAGCAGAATGAGAAGTGACAATTGAAGTGCTTTATCAGTTAAGGCAAGGACTTGGAAAAATCGTCATCAGGAGACCTGCAAATCAAACATAGTACAATATATATGACATCTATGATGAACATATTCCTATAATATATATCTAAATAGGAATCGAACAATACATGAATCCAAGGCATGGACGCAACCATCTGACTAAAAGGATCATAAGTATGGATCGACAACATGGGTGCAACCATCCATATAGAAAGGACCATGTATACCATCATGAATACTCCATGTAGGCTGGATTGATAATATGGAATACAAGGTATTCATCTCTATCCCGACCTATCAAAAATACGAATATAACCATGTGAATATATGTGTTGATGTCGGACATCGTAGAAACCACCTGATTAACAGGCATGAGAGAAACCACTAGTAATGACGATGGCCCTCAAGATACGACAACACAATTCACAAGTGTGAATAAAAGAGTTGAATTCAAACATTTGCAAAATCATTCGATCAAAGGCTAATGATGTGAACATGTCATCAAATGTGAAGAAATTTCCAATGAGGCATGCAAGCTCCAAGGTATTGAAAGGGATTTTCTTGTTGAGAATGCAGCAAGATGATGGAGCTTAGTGAAATGAAGTCGCCTTCACTAAGTGGGCCCGCAGGCAAATTCTGGCGCAAAGTCTATTTTTAGACTATGTCTATTTTTAGACATATGGAGCATGGTTCGGGGATTCCAGTTTGAGATTCTTGGAGCATTGGTCATGTTGGTAAAAAATAGATGAGACTCTATTTTTTAGGTCAAAGAGGTCGAAGTCTATTTTTAGACTGCCTCTCCTAAAAATAGGGAAGTCAAATATTATTTACCCTTAATAATATTTAGACTATAAACTTCAGTTTACTCTCTTGGAGCACTTCAGTTCGAGCCTTGGAAGTGGCTCATGCATCTGACAGAGGAATTACGCTATTCCCAATGGTTTTATGGCATCATGCATGGTTGACTTCAGTTAGGACTTCAGTGGCAGAAGTTTGGTGGAGTTAATGAGACAGCTAGTGGAGTTGTGTTCTGTTTATTTTAGTTGAACTAGTTGAGATTAGTTTAACTAGCTAATCAATTAGTTATGAGTGGAGTGAATTAAATATTATTTAATTCATTAATTAGTAACTCATTATTCAACTCAAGAAAACATCAGTTCACTACAGTGCATGATCAGTTCAGTGGAGACCAGTGAAAGAGGTAGATGAAAGGGTGGAGTTAGCTATCAGTGGCGACATCAGTTGTGCATGAGATTTCACCACACTTGGAGGAATTGCCCATGATGATTGCGCTGTCAAGCCAAGGAGATTCGAACCTTGGATCTCTATATAGACAGGCCTGGATTGCGCAATAGAGGCAAGGCAATTGGCGGTGAGTTTTGAACCAGTAACCTGTTCAAAACTGAGCTAGATTGTGGGTAACTATATGAGAAAGTACTGAGTACTTGTGAGGAGTATTGTACTGAGTTTGTTACTTGATTTATCCATTATAATATACACAATAGCTGCGGGGTTTTCAGCTATAAGCTTTCCCCATACATACTGTGTTAATGTGTATGATGATTTGATGTGTTATCGCTTGATTTTATTTCAGCATGTGTGATGATCTGAGTTGGTTGAGTGGAAGAGATTATGTGTTGCATATAAATTCGAATTGTATGTGATCAGGATAGTCTCGGTGGATAATTAATCATTATTTAGCAAATTTCTACATGGTATCGGAGCTATTGAAGTTCAGATTGATCATCACAGTGATTACAAACTTATTTCGGTAGACAGAGTCTGCATGCGGGCCAGGTAGCCTCCGGATTCATCTTTCTTCGGAAAGTGAAAGGTCTGGTAAATGCCCCTTGCAGTCAATCTCTGTGCTAGAAATAATTTGTTCTCACAGATCTAGAGCGGTTGAGATTTGAGGTGGAATTCAAAATTTTGCAGCAGTTTTGTTTTCTTGGTGCCGGTGTTGAAAATGTCTTTCAACGGTTTGCGACTCGAATATGCTCTTGAAGGCAGTTCGAATTATGTTGCATGGAAGGATCGCATGGAGGCAGTATTAGAAGATAGTGGTCTGAAGGAGTTCATATATACGGATGTCCAAAAGCCCACTGATGCAGCTGAAGTCGATGCATGGCAAAAGAAGATGGCGAAGTGTCGAAGGATCCCGTTGGAGGGCGTCAAGGATCATATTGTATCCAGCCTGCATGGAAAGGCTACTCCATATTTAATGTGGAAAGCTTTGACGGATCTATTCCAGAGTAAGAGCGACCAAAGGAAGCCGGCGCTCAAAGATAAGCTCAGGAACATCAAGATGGAGAAAGGCGACAGTATCGCCAAATACCTCACGAAGTTCACTCAGTGCAGAGATGAGCTGGGAAGTGTGGGGGTGACTGTCGAAGACGAGGACATGGTCGACCTGGCTCTCCTTGGTCTTCCGAAGGCTTGGCACTCATATGAAGATAGTGTCAATGGTCGGGAGAAGCTGCCGGGATGGGAGCGCCTTTGGGTGGATCTCATGCAGGAGGAGATAAGGAGGACTACTCGAGATGGATCTTCATCAAAGGGAGCTGATGAAGAAAACTGCGCTTTGGTGGCCAAAGCAAAGAAGGGGAAGGGTAAGAAACCTTCTCATTTCGGTGCAAAGGGCAAGAAGCAGGATATGGAGAAAGTGAAGTGTTTTCACTGCCATGATCACGGACATTATGCTACCAATTGTCCAAAGAAGAAGAAGAACAAGCAAGCGGGAAGATCTGCAGATGGAGAAGCTTTGGCTTCACAGTTCGAGCTTGACTTTTCACTGATCGCATGCTTAGTTTCAAGTGTGATGGGATCGGTATGGTTCTTGGACAGCGGTGCGTCATTTCATATGACGGGAGATCGGAATTTGTTCTCAGATCTGGAGGACAAAGATTTGGGTGTGCACATCGAGATGGGCGATGATGGTAGATACAGTGCGACTGGTATCGGTACCATATCCTTTCAGAGGGAGTCTGGTAAACCCTTTGTCTTGAAGGATGTCATGCATGTACTTGGATTGAAGAAGAACCTGATTTCTGTGGCGATGTTGGAGGATAAGGGGTATGATGTGGTCTTCAGCGAAGGAAAAGCCTTCCTGCGCAGTAAGACTACTGGAGAGACCCGGAAGATAGGGGTTCGGATCAAGAACCTTTATCAGTTGCAGGTAGATGGCTGCGCAGCTATGGCATGCAAGGCGGGAGAAGTGGTGAGCCGGGATGATGAGGGCGAACTGTGGCACAGGAGATTGGGCCACCTTCACCATGGAGCTTTGAAGATTCTGCAGCAGATTTCTACTGGGCTTCCTAAGGGCACTCTTGCGCAGTCATATCAGTGCAAGGGGTGTACCTTAGGGAAGTATGTGAAAGCCACCTTTCACGAGAAGGATAGTCGCACCACGACGATCCTTGAGAGAGTTCACACAGACGTGTGTGGTCCTTTCTCAGTTGCTTCGACAACAAAGCACAAGTATTATGTGATCTTTGTTGATGATTTCTCTCGAAAGTGCTGGATCTTCTTCATGCATAAGAAGAGCGATACATTCGCGAAGTTCTGTGAGTTTAAAGCACTGGTCGAGAAGGAGTCGGGGAAGAAGGTGATTGCTCTAAGGAGTGATAACGGTGGTGAATTCATCTCGGCTGAATTCAAGGATTTCTGCAACGCAGAAGGGATTCGCAGAGAGCTCATCGCACCCCATAACCCACAGCAGAACGGGGTGGCTGAGCGGAAGAACAGAACGATCGTGGGTGCTGCACGGGCGATGTTGCATGATCAGGGCCTACCCCTTCACTTGTGGGCTGAGGCATGCAATACAGCAGTGTATGTGCAGAACCGTTGTCCTCACAAGGTTCTTGGCATGAGTACAACGGAGGAGGCTTATTCTGGCAAGAGGCCTGATATTTCCCATTTGCGGATTTTTGGTTCTCCTGTCTACATGCATGTGACGAAGGATGCGAGAAGGAAGCTGGATCCAACTGCCGAGGTTGGAATATTTGTGGGGTACACTGATACACCTCATAACTATCGGGTGTATGTGCCAGACAGTCGCAAGACTGTTGTGCGACGGGATATAAAATTTCAGTAGGAGAAAGCCATGCAGTGTTCGCTTGAGAGGGAGCTACACTTGCATGCAGATGAGGAGCTGTTAGTTCCTAAGGAGGAGCTTCCGGATGTGGATCAGCCACAAGAGGAGGTTCAGGAGGTGGAAGAAACCACCCATGCAACACCAACCATCAGAGGGCGCATGCGCACTACAGAAGCTGAGCGACTGGCTCGGGATGCAGAGAAGGTTGTAGGACCACCTACAGCACAGCGCAGACAGAGACAGTCACCGGATCGGTACACTGGATACATGGCTCTTGTGAGTCAATGTTTTGTGACGGAGCCATCCTCTTTTGAGGAAGCTGTGGAGGAACCCGCATGGGTTGATGCCATGATCGAAGAATATGATTCGATCGTCAGGAACAGTGCATGGGAGATTGTCCTAAGACCGGTGGGGAAATCAGTGGTGGGTTCGCGATGGATCTACAAAGTGAAGCAGGTGGCTGACAGGAGTGTGGAGAAGTACAAGGCGAGATTTGTCGCCCGTGGCTTTTCACAGATCGAGGGGATTGACTATGAGGAGACCTTTGCACCTGTCGCAAGGTACTCTTCCATACGGACGATCCTTGCTCTCTCATCGCAGATGGGGTGGCACATTCATCAGATGGATGTGAAGACTGCGTTCCTCAATGGAGTTATTGAGGAAGAGGTGTACATAGAGCAGCCTGAAGGTTTTGAGATCTTCAGCAATGAGTCGCATGTGTGCCGACTCAAGAGAGCACTGTACGGGCTGAAGCAAGCACCTCGTGCTTGGTACACTCGGATAGACAGCTACTTCACCGGGCTTGGATTCTCCAAGAGTGAGGCGGATCCAAACCTGTACCAGATTGTGGTGGAGGGGAAGCCGTTGATCATCGTACTGTATGTAGATGATCTGATTTTGACTGGCGATGAGCAGTTGATACTTTCATGCAAGGAGGATCTTGCACGAGAGTTTGAGATGAAGGACTTGGGCATCCTTCATTATTTCCTGGGATTGGAGATTTGGAAGCGCAGCGGAGGACTGTTTGTTTCTCAGGGCAAGTATGCTCAGGAGATTCTGGAGAGGTTCAACATGCAAGGCTGCAAGCCTGTTGACACTCCTCTTCCCGGTGGTTGGAGGAAGGAGGATGCTACTTCAGCGGAGGTAGTGGATGCCACTGTCTATCGACAGTTGGTGGGGTCGCTTATGTATCTGGTCAATACACGACCCGATATATGCTAAGCAGTTAACCAGCTTTCGCAAGCTATGGTTAAGCCTACCAAGCTCTTTTGGAAGGCAGGCAAGCATGTATTGCGCTATATCAGAGGCACATCGGGATATGGTCTATGGTACAGACAGGAGGATGGAGCGAAGCTTTCTGGCTTCACTTATGCAGATTGGGCAGGGAGCCCAACGGACTGGAAGAGCACATCTGGAGGATTTTTTAGCATTGGATCGACAGTAGTTTCCTGGTACAGCAGGAAGCAGAGATCCGTGGCACTCAGATCAACAGAGGTCGAGTACATGGCAGCTAGTTTGGCTGCATGCAAGGCTATTTGGATGAGGAAGATCCTCGCAGGATTGTTCAAGTTGCATTTGGAGCCTACAGTGATCTACTGTGATAACCAGAGTTGCATTAAACTCTCGGCTAATCCAGTATTTCATGATAGGTCCAAACACATCGACATCAGGTACCATCATATTAGAGATTGTGTTCAGCGGAGAATCATGATGCTTTCATATGTTCCCACGGAGGATCAGGATGCCGACATCCTGACGAAGGCGCTCACCAAGAGCAAGTTCGAATT